>OZ024903.1:84471299-84513799 GCA_964017125.1 Flabesymbios commensalis
CATGAATAAATTTGATCTACTGAAGACGAGAATGCATTATGTCTTTCTTTTTTTTTGTCTCCCAAAAAATTGTAGCTGTTTTTTCAATTTTTTTTTTTCACTTTGAACAATATATCCAGATTTTCCAAATATTGCGCAAAGGCGTTAATGGTATTATTCGAGCCTTACTCTTCCATTTTAGTTTTTATTTAGAAGTATTTCAAATAATTATGGGTAACAAACAATTTTTTTTTTAAAACATCTTTCGATTTGGGTGGGTGAAAAACATAATTTAGTCATTTTACGGTATCCTCCCAAAAAGGTCTATACATTTTTTTTCGAATTTTTCTGGCTCGGGCTTGTGAATATGTTAATGAACTCAAAAAAATCAAAAGAGCTTCTGTTGCAATTTGTTCCTATGTTCACTACTTCTTGGCTCAAATGCCCTGGACTAGATATAGGACACAGCTGTTCATCATCGCCATATTGACAGTCCCATTGTCCACCAAAACCGGCGGATAAATAAATGCAAAAGTTCTTATGACATTTGAACATATCAGGACAGTTCACCCAAAGACATGATTAGGGATCATCATATGCAGTCAACACGGCAACATCACTCGTAATAACTCTAATTTTACAATTGCCATTCATTTCATCGTGCTCAATACATTTAGTGTAACACGACCAATGATCATACAGAAATGTGTCTACATTGGACTTTACATTGTGAGTAACTTTGCATGGTGATACTCCTCTCAAGCTTTTGTGAATTTTCCCACTGGTCTGTGACAATACAACTATGTTTATATGTTGCAATAGAAATTTCCAACAGGCATAATTTTCTTACACAAACGTGGCGTTTGTATAAATGCCATCGCAAATCGTATCTGTTGTGAGCCATCACATAGGCCCTAGCACACCTTGGTGACAATGCAGTGTAAGAGAAGAATTAAACCAGCTGCTGTTTATGGTATCATTACATGATTTCTCGTCACTATTGCCAAAGCAATCAGGTATCTAGTCACACTTATAAATCAATACTATATATGTTCCATCTTCACATGTAAAGTACTGATCATCACAGTGAGGGCGTTTAGGTCTGTTAGGTTTTTCACATATCACCGCACTTACATTAGTGGCTTCGGCACAAGGTTGGCATTTCACCAACCACCTTAGAATCGGACCTGTTGGTGATGTGAAATAATTAACTTGGGCTGTATGTCATTCTACTAAGCTACATTTATTATATATTAGTAGCTTCGTCAGTTAAGCTATTAGGCGATGGGCTAGATATGGCTACCATGCACCCCCCCCCCCACATCTCAACGAAACTAAGTTTTTTTTGAGCCCTGGTATATACTGAGCACGAAATTGAATGTTAACATTGAAAATATAGGAATGCAAACCCTATTTTGACGACTTATATAGAGGTACCATAAATATATTTTTAACAACGTCGCGCAGTTTTAAATAAGGGGTAGGGTTACTTGAATGTATGTTATTTCTGTTCTAGTAAACCGATCTGCAATATACCATATTAACGGTATTTGAATTCCGCTTCTTATGGTATATAAATCATTGCAAATATTGATCGCTCCATGTATGCCTAAACATAATATAAATTGCGAAATCAGCGACGAAAAAAAACCCGCTGGAAAACACCATTTCATCAAACGTTTTTATATGTATCCACATTTAGGCCACGGTTTTCAATCTAGATATGCTTATAAATAAGCCTGGATGTTATGTGTGCTTTTAAATTTCACACAATTTTGGTGAGAGACAAATACAAAATGGCCGCCATCTATTTTTTAAAGAATATGTAATTTTGTGCATTTCGCCTGTAAAATTGATTATTTTACTCGTTTCTGCACCGAAATAATGGACATCAATCAAAATTAGGGCTTTATTAACAAAATAACCTATATTATATAAAAAATGACAAAATACAAAATGGCCGCCATCTGTTTCCTAAAATAATAAGTAATTTTGTGCATTTTGCCTGCTACAATTGATTTTTTCACTTGACTCTGCAAAGAAATAATGGACATCAAGCAAAATTAGAGCTATATTTAATAAAAAAAACCTTATATTATAGGAAAAATGACAAAAATACAAAATGGCCGGCGTCTGATTGAAAAAATGTGTATATATCGACAAAAACGAAAAACCCATATTAAACAAAATAAACCAACATCTTTGAAAATCCCTATCAAGGGCTTTAACATAAATTCATAATATTTTATTTCTGCTAAATACGAAATGTACAACAAAGCACTAAGTTTGTATTTTATCCCTCTATTTGAACAATTTTTAACGTTTTTTTAGTAAAACAAGCAGGACTTCTCGCTCATTTTAACCTTATATAGTATAAATCTTTGTTATTACTTTCACATTCTATTGAGCCATTTTTCAAAAGTGATCTTGACCACCGAAGAATTGATCACAGCCACTTTAAAATTATCTCACCCACTACAAAAGTGATTTTGGCCTCTGGAGAAGTGACCACAGCCACTTTAAACATTATTTCAGCAACTACAAAAGTGATTTTAACCACTGAAGAAGTGATTACAACCACTTTAAAAGTTATCTCAGCCAATACAAAACTGATCTTGGCCACTAAAGATGTGATCACAAAAGTGATCTTAACCCATCAAGAAAGCACCACAGCCACATTGAAGAAGTGATCACAGCCACTTTCAAAGTTGTCTCAGCCACTACAATACTGATCTTGGCCACAATCAAACTAATCTTGTCCACCGAAGACATATACACTTTAAAAGTTATCGTAGCCACTACAAGGGGTACTGGGATGATTGCTAGTAGTAGTACTTTTCGCCCCCATCTGGGGAGGGTCATTAGGGATCTGTTCCGTCTATTGGATGCTGTGTACGGCATTGCACGGAAGAACTAGTCTACAGCAATCATCCAAGGGCAGCTGCAGCCTCCTCGTATCTGGCCATAATCTTCGGGCGGATTGCCAGTGGCATACCCTGGTTCCTCCGCTCAACAGCGGAGCCAATGCAGCACCCTCATCAGTGCTGGCGCTGATGTAGGCCGTGGTAGCCTTAAATAACCGACAATAGCGTGTTTGACATTAGGTCTCTCACGTGGGATAAATGGAGTTACCCAGAAGGAGTTATCCTTCCTATTGTTACTCTGGGGACTATCCGACCCGAAGATAGCTGAGCTGCGCGAAATGCCACAGAGTTTCAGCATTAAATTGCACAGCGAAACACAAGTCTCTGGCCGTCTGGGCATGTCTGGGGGTAGATCCCCTAGACATGCTCAGAACCCCTTATCGGGCGAGCGAAGAAAAACGTTCTAAATAACCCACCATGCCCTATCACCCCCACCCACACATCATCATCTGTACATCATTTCATCTCATCAATTGACTACAACGTTTTTATCGTATTACAATGTCACTTAAAAGACCTTTTGTGCCGAAAAGTGACGTGAAGCAATGATTTACTACTACTTCTACTACTAGCCACTACAAATGTGATCTTGGGCACTGAAGACGTAATCACAGCCACTTTAACAAATATTTTAGCAACTAAAAAGTGATCTTAACCACCTAAGAAGTGATTACAACCACTTTAAAAGTTGTCTCAGCCACTACAAAACTGATCTTGACCACAAAAAATGTGATCACAGCAACTGTAAAGGTTATCTTAGCCACTAAAATAGTTATTTTGTCCACTGAGGAAGTGATCACAGCCACTTTCAAAGTTATCTCAGCCACTACAAAAGTGATCTTGGCCACTTAAGAAGTGATCACAACCTCTTCGAAAGTTCACTCAGTCTCTACAAAAGTGCTCTTGGTCACTAACAATCCCTTATCAACCCCTAAAAAATGATATCGGCCACTACAAAAGTGATCTTGACCCCTCAAGAAAGCACCACAGCCACATTAAAATCTAGATCACTTTTGTAGTTGTTTAGATAATTTTTAAAGTGGCTATGATCACTTCTTTGGTGACCAAGATCACTTTATAGTGGCTTAGATGACTTTTTTTGCAAGTTTACTTCTAGCCTCTCTGATGTATCATCCTGTATTTTCACAAGTGGAATATCTGATCATTTCCCTTATTGTATTAGCATTAATGTCACACGTGCAATTATTGACCCTATTAAATATATCTATGTAAATAATCATTCAAATGAAGCATTGAATCATTTTAAAACAGAAATAACTAGTGCTTGTCTAGTTGAACAAATAGACTCCGATCCCAATTAAGACCCTAATCACAATTATAATATTATAGAGGAAAAGCTTACAGGAGCAAAACAAAAACATTTACAATGTAATAAAGTGAAATTCAACAAACATAAACACAAAAAATTATTATGGATAACAAAGGCTATACTTGGATCCATTAAACGTAGAGACTTTTTATAGAGAAAACTTAAAGAAACGCCTTTAGATTCTATTGAGTATGAACACAGAAAAATTTATGTTCGCACTCATAATATTATTTTAAGGCGAAGTATTATTTATTGCAAAAAAGAATTTTTATCACTCTCAATTTCAAAAATACATTTTTAATATAAAAAGTACATGGTCAGTGATACGAAATATATTGAATAAAAACAAATCGAAAAGTTCTCCACCAGATGAAATGAAAATAAATAACTGTTTAATTAAAGATAAAGAAACTATAGCTCATTCTTTTAATAAATACTTTGCAAACATTGGCAGTACACTGGCATCAGGGCTCAAAGATGTACCTGACAATTGCACATGAATTATTTAAATGATCCAGTTTCTACTTTTTTTCATTTCAAAATGTAGACGAAGATACTGTGTCAAAACTAATTGATAACATTAATTCTAAAAATAGTTCAGGTGTTGATGAGTTATCAACAATTCTGATTAAATTGGTTAATTCTGATTTATTAAAACCATTAACAACAATAATAAATCAATCACTTCACACTGGTATTTTCCCTGACAAATTGAAAATAGCTAAAGTCATTCCTCTTTTTAAAAAGGGAGACCCTACTCTAATCGAGAATTATAAGCCTATATCTCTCTTACCAGCAATTTCTAAAATATTTGAACGTGTCATTTTTAATCAAATGAATGCTTACTTTACTCTAAATAACCTTTTTTATGATAAACAATATGGATTTCGTAAATATCACTCATCCGGGGAGGGTCATTAGGGATCTTTTTCGTCTGTTGGATGTTGTTACAGCATTGTACGGAAGCACTAGTCTACAGCAATCATCCAAGGGCAGCTGCAGCCTCCTCGTATCTGGCTATAATCTTCGGGCGGATTGCCAGTGGCGTACCCTGGTTCCTCCGCTCAACAGCGGAGCCAATGCAGCACCCGCATCGGTGCTGGCGCTGATGTAGGCTGTGGTAGCCTTAAATAACCGGCAATAGCGTGTTTGACATTAGGTCTCTCACGTGGGATGAATGAAGTTACCCAGAGGGAGTGATCCTTCCTATTGCTACTCTGGGGACTATCCGACCCGAGGATAGCGGAGCTGCGCAAAATGCCACAGAGTTTCATCATTAAATTGTACAGCGAAACTCAAGTCTCCGGCCGTCTGGGCATGTCTGGGGGTATATCCCCTAGACATGCCCAGAACCCCTTATCGGGCGAGCGAAGGAAAACGCTCTCAATAACCCACCACGCCCTATCACCCCCACCCTCACATCATCATCTGTACATCATTTTATCTCATCAATTGACTACAACGTTTTTATCGTATTATAATGTCACTTAAAAGACCTTTTGTGCCGAAAAGTGACGTAGAGCAATGATTTACTACTACTACTAAATGTTGTTGATACTATTGTAAGTCATATGGATAATGGAAATACACCTTTTGCTGTCTACCTGGATTTGTCAAAAGCGTTTGATACACTAAATCACTCTATTTTATTGGACAAACTTAAATTTTACGGTTTTAGAGGAACGTCTATTAACCTGATAAAACATTATTTATCAAACAGAAAACAGTGTGTGGAAATTGACCGTCTCAGATCTTCTTATATAAATATATCCACAGGGGTTCCACAAGGGTCAATATTAGGGCCCTTGCTGTTTTTCATCTATATGAATGATCTCCCCAACGCAAGTCGTTTATTCAAATGCATAATCTATGCTGATGACACAACCCTTATCGCAAATTTAAATGATTTTTATGCTAAACATGATTCTGGGCTAAATATTAATATATTAAATGATGAATCAGAAAAAATAAGTTACTGGTTATTAGTTAACAAGCTGTCCTTAAATAAACTAAAATCAAAGTTCATGCTCTTTCATAAACCACAGAAACGTGTAGCAATTCCAAAATTAAAAATAAACAATACATTAATCGAATGTGTGGATGAATTTAATTATCTGGGACTAATTATAAATAAACACCTTAAATGGAATTTACATGTTAATAAAATAGAAAATAAAATATCGCAGACAATAGGTGTGATTATTAAACCTAAACACTTAATACCACAAAAAACACTATTGACCATTTACAATTCTCTCATTCTTCCACATAATAAATATTGCATATTAGCATGGGGTCATGATTCAAATCGGATTTTAAAACTTAAAAAAAAAGCAATTCGAATTATTGTTAAAGGTAGTTTTTATACACACTCCGATCCTATCTTTAAAAAATTTAATATTTTAAAAGTAAATGATATACATCCTCATCAACAACTAAAATTTTATTTTAAATTAATAAACAACATTCTTCCTGATCATTTTTATGACTTTAATCTTGCTCTAAACTCTGACATTCATGATTATAGCACAAGAGGGAAAAACAAACTGAGGAATGCCCATTTTAAACATGAGTTTGCTCGTAATTGTATCAGAAACCCAATGCCACATTTATTAAATACCACACATTTATCAATTTTAGAAAAGGTACTCACTCATAGTTTAAAAGGTTTTGGACAATATACTAAACACTATCTAATAGAGAAATATTCTGACATTTGTCTAATTCATAATTGTTATGTTTGTAATTTGACAACACCTACCTAATGCACTGAATATGTATGTGTGTATGTATATATATATATATATATTTATATATACATTTTCCTTTTGGCCACAATGTTCCTTATTTTGTAATTTTTGCCTATTTTGTGGCTGTGTCTCGCTGACGCGACTGACAGTTTCAGCTGGGTGGAGATTATTGAGATTTGATAAATTTATGTTTTGAGTTAAAATCCTATCACATATTTATCCAAACTTTTTCATTTGCACAGTCCCTTTTAAATTTAATCTGACAAGCTGCATAATATTTTGTATGATAATTTTGTATCGTGATTTACTATATTATATAGTATTTTATATTTTATATTATTTATACTTAGGTGGCTTCCATGCCAGCGACTCTTTGAGTCTTAATGGTAGTCATCCTGACATGTTATTTAATTTGTATTTTTTCCGTGTCATTTGTCGAATAAACATTTTTCTTCTTCTTCTTTAACAGTAGCTTACACCAGTTTTTTGTGGCCCAGGTCACCTTGTTATGGCTGAACGAACCTTTAAAGTGGCTGTGATCACTTCTTCAGTAGCCAAGATAACTTTTGTAATGGCTGAGCTAACTTTTAAAGTGGTTGTGATCACTTCTTCGGTGGACAAGATTAGTTTGTTTGTGGCCAAGATCAATTTTGTAGTGGCTGAGACAACTTTGAAAGTGGCTGTGATCACTTCTTCAGTGAATAAGATCAGTTTGTTTGTGGCCTAGATCACCTTTATGATGGCTGAGATAACTTTCAAAGTGGATGTGATCAATTCGTCAGGGGCCAAGATCACTTTTGTAGTGGCTGAGATAACTTTCAAAGTGGCTGTGATCACTTCCTCAGTGGACAAGATCACGTTTTTAATGGCTAAGATAAACTTTACAGTTGCTGTGTTCACTTCTGCAGTGGCCAAGATCACTACTATAGTGACTGAGATAACTTTGAATTTGGTTGTAATCACTTCTTCAGTGGTTGAAATCACTTTAGTAGTTGCTGAAATAACCTTTAAAGCGGCTGTGGTCACTTCTTCAGTGGCCAAGATCACTTTTGTAGAGGCTGAGATCATTTTAAAGTGGCTGTGATCACTTCTCCGGTGGTCAAGATCGCTTTAAAAAATGGCTCGAGGGAATGTAAAAGTAATAACAAAGATTTATATCATATAATGTTACCATGAGCGAGAAGTCCTGCTTGTATTCATTAAAAAACGGTTGGAAATTGTTCAAATGGAGGGATTAAAAACAAACTTAGTGATTTAGCAGAAATAAAATATTATGAATCTTTGTTAAAGCCCTTGATAGTGACTTTCAAAGATGTTGGTATATTTTTTTTAATATGGGTTTTCCGTTTTTTGTCGATATATACACTTTTTCAAACAGACGGCGGCCATTTAGTATTTTTGGTATTTTTCATATAATATGAGGTTTTATTAAATATAGCTCTAATTTTGCTTGATGTCTATTATTTCGATGCAGAGTTAAGTGAAAAAAAGCAATTGTTACAGGTAAAATGCACAAAATTACTTATTTTTTTAGGAAACAGATGGCGGCCATTTTGTATTTTGTCATTTTTCATATAATGTAAGTTTTTTGTTAAAATAGCTCTAGTCTTGATTGATGTCCATTATTTCGATGCAAAGTCAAGTAAAAAAATCAATTGTTACAGGCAAAATGCACAAAAGTAAATATTCTTTAAAAAACAGATGGCGGCCATTTTGTATTTGTCTCTCACCAAAATTGTGTGAAGTTTAAAAGCACACATAACATCTAGGCTTATTAATAAGCATAATCATCTGGATAAAAAAACCGTGGCCTAAATGTTGATACATATTATAAAAACGTTTGATGAAATGGTGCTTTCCAGCGGGTTTTTTTGTCGTGGATTTCGCTGACTTTGCAATTTAGGCATACATGGAACGATCAATATTTGATATTATATTGCAATGATTTATATACCATAAGAAGCGGAATTCAAATACCGCTAATATGGTATATAGCAGTTGCAGATCGGTTTACTAGAACATAAATAACATACAGTCAAGTAACCCTACCCCCTTATTTAAAACTGCGCGACGTTGTTAAAAATATATTTAGGGTACCTTTATATAAGTCGTCAAAATGGGGGTTGCATTCCTATATTTTCAATGTTAACATTCGATTTCGTGTTCAGTATATCCCAGGGCTCCAAAAAACTTAGTTTCGTTGAGATGCCCATCGCCTATATGTATCATCGCTGGTAACTTGCTGTGTGGGTATCGTTTTGAAAGTCTCTACGCAAAATGTTTATGCAAGTAACTTGCAAAATGTTTATAACAAACACAAACTTGTAATGTCAATTTTTCGTGTATTAATTAAATCCTGTACAACTGATAGATAAGACTATAGTAATATATGAGAGTCAGTCGGCGTGCTGTCACAATTTAACTGAGCAGTTTCCGGTGAGCATAAAATGCTATTTATTGATTCATCAGGGCAGGCTTGTAGTAGGAGGGGAGGGGGTATGCTTATTGAGTAAGCGAGCCGCAATGTGCTAGGGGTTAAAAAATATTAGGGTAGGACCACATGGTTTGTCAAGGAAGGGGGGGAGGGGTTATGAATATGATTTTTTACCAATTTTGTTTTCTTGAATTTTTTTCCTTCCATACATTTCTGGAAAATAATATTGCCAGTCTGTTTCATATTTTCTACATTTACCACAATTGCCTTTGAAAAAAAAGGTTAGCCTTCCTCATAAAAAATTCAATTTGTTGTTTGTTCGTTTATGTCCTCGAAAAAGTCAGGTCCATGAATATAACTCACCCCACCCCCTCCCATGTATCATCTGGTCCGTCTCTTGGCTAATATTATAAATTAACACTTGGAGAAATGATGTCGATTACAGTAGCCTTTCTGTGTTTTATTAGCACCTGCATATAACCAGTTGTTCACAGTAAAATATCCCCTTAATTAAATTAAGGTATCCGAAGCCCACTGGGTATAGCAAATAGATTTTAAGGAGGTAGAATGACTCGACATGTTGTTTATTGCATCATTGGGAAATATTAAAATAATAATCAGTAGTTTATTAAACCTAATTAAATTTATTTTAGATTTATAACCGTTTTTTCTAGGCTGCTGCAAGTCACTTAGTGATAAAATCTAGAGTAAAAAATGTTAAGTACTATTTACAATTATAAATCGTTACACGGACTATGTCAGCCTCGTAGGAAGAATATAATAGGATTAGGAATATGCTTTGCATAGACTCGCAGTTATCAAGGGCGGGGTCCTCGTGTAGTGGTTAAAGCTGCCTGCCTAGAGTCTGGATCGCGGGCTCCCCTCCTCTGGCATTAATAAGGTTTCAAAGAAAACAATAGTTTCTTCCTCGGTCACTCGTAAAGATTCAGTATTCTGGGGTGACCGAGAGGTAGCGTACTCGGCCTCAAACATCCAGGGATTGAATTTCGAATTCTGTGTCTGGTGGGCAGTGTCATTTCATTCACCTCAACATCCTCAGGAGGTTGACCCGATTTAGCCTATATGTGCACAAAGGTTTTATAAAATGCCATTCAGATATTAATCTGAAAATGGCGTCTTGAAATAACTGAAAATAAATGATTTCATTGACTTTAACACTTTATTACATTATTGGTTAGTTTTATTACGTTACTGGGATTTTTTTAATTACCGTATCAGTTAAAAGTTTATTACATTATCGGAGAGATTGTTTAATAAATTATTGGCTATAGCAAGGAAATTTTCTTTTCCTTGGTTAATTTAATTCGGGAATTTATTACGTTATAAGGAAGTATTACAATATTGGTTAATTTTTATTACATTATCCGGAAGTATTACGTTATCGGGACTTTATTACATTATTGGTTGTAACACACGTCTATCATGTGTTGGTTCGATGTTGGGCCAGCTATGGAGATACATATGAAATTCGCTTGTCTGTACAGCGTATTATGTTGTGTAACGGCTTGCTGTTATATATACAGTCCGGCTATACAGGTCATGACTGGGTCAAATCTACAGAAATATTTGTGACCAAGTTGAGCTGGGCCAGAGTCTATTTGGGCCTAATTGTATATGTCTAATCAATCTAGACGTAGATATATCATCAAGTATACTTGATGCGCGTCAAATACCAGCACAAATCTACGGTAACAAACGGTGGTGCATGTCAGATTAAAACTGACCATTGTGATTGCAAAGAAGGCTTACATAGGCCTAGATATATACAATTTTGAATGCAGTGGTGAATATTCTGTGTTTTCTTGTTATTGGGGTCTTTCCAAAAACAAACAAGTCAACAGAGTGTTACAAGCTTCATCTTAGCCGCCACTAATATGTCACTGAGCACTGAACACAACGACACCTCAGAGAGAGATACAGAGTCGACAAGTCACGTGGCAGATAGAGATGTCAGCGAGACTGAGAAGAATGTCCAGATTAATGGAAATATCTTAGAGGGGAATAAAGGGGATGTCGAAGAGGAAGATATTTTCATTGTGCCAGCCCATGTCGCCACTAAAACTGTCGGCTTCTCTTTGGATGGGGGTAAGTAGGCCTACGTTCTGTATTTTCACCCCCCCCCCCGCTTATGTAAAAGAGCGGCAAATTATTATCAGCATACCGGTATCACAAAAATACTAGAATAGTAGAATAATAGTAGAATAAAATACTAGAATAGTAGAATAATTTATTTTGTACCTCGCGTCATTCCGTTTCACATAGGCCTACCAGCGTTGATGACCGACTTTGGTATTGAGTAGCCATTGTCCCACTGAACACCTGCTGAAACGTTATAGGTATTATTTTTTATTCATTTGAAGTTGATATTGCTAATGCAAATTCCAACTTTAAATAATGTGAAAATATATCTATTTCTGAAAAAAACATTTTCAAAATAAAGGCAATGCTTGAAAATAAAATAAAATGGATGAAAGATGATGCTATATCTCATGTCATCAAATCCACAAATTTGACTTGGCAAAGACTGACTGACTTCCAGCATAACATGCATGAAATCCCATGAATTTACACCTGAAATTGTGTTATATTGCAGGTGGTTCGGTGACCAAACTTGTATACAGATCCAAGAAGGATTATCGTAATTGTCAACCCATTAATAACAAGGTCAGTTCTGTTCGTTCATAAGACAGTTTAGCTCGGGATTTCTATGAATTGGTCAATTTGTTTGAAAAAGGAAAATTGTTGTTCAACGTTGAACATAAAAATATATGCATACAAGTACAGATTTTTTATAATTTGAATTTTTTTTTTAATGCTTTTATCGCATTTTTATGAATTATGTGTATTTAAATGTTC
This sequence comes from Flabesymbios commensalis, assembly GCA_964017125.1. Classification (NCBI taxonomy): domain Eukaryota; kingdom Metazoa; phylum Annelida; class Polychaeta; order Terebellida; family Flabelligeridae; genus Flabesymbios; species Flabesymbios commensalis. The sequence goes on from OZ024903.1 coordinate 84,483,594, forward strand.
AGATGCAGGTTTTTAATGGTGAATATTCTGCAGTGCAAATCACAGTTACTGTTATTTGCTTTTTATCTGCAAAATGATGTGTTCCCTGTTGAAACTCTTTTAAGCCCATTAATAAAAATAGTTAACAACTATTCGTATTTCTATATTTGGCTTTCTCAAATATTAACATGTGGCGTCTGACATTCACTTGATAAATTTATCTTTATCTTAATTACAAGCCTTCGAGTAATCACTTGTCTTGTGATAGAGATATTAATGATATACGTATGTACTGTGGAACTAATAACACCATACTCATTCCTGACATTGAAATTAACCTAGATTAAGAAGATAATCAGAACTGTGTTCTGGTTAACAAAATCTCTTTCTAAATATGGATCTATCGATTTATATCTTAATCATAATCCGTGTTAATCAAGTTAACCCTTTAACCGCCAAATTATTCAATTTGAATTTTCACCTACTTAAAGTGGTGTCTCGCTGACGCGATCCACAACTTCAAGTGAGAGAAAATTATTCAGATTTGACAACATGGAGGTCAACTCTTTTCAAATCTTGCTGGTTGATGTCACATTTTATCTTTAACATATTTAAAACGTGGTACTTCATGTACTAATAAAAAATAAAAACCCGAACATATGCGGCACCGGCGGTTAAAGGGTTGAACAGCTGCTTCAGGGGCGTCGGAACAGGTCCGGTTGGCACGGCTAAAGCCGGACCAATATTTAGCCTGATTCATTTTTAAAAATCAATAATTCTGTTCCAGATTCCCTCACATTGCAATCTTAATTAGGGGCTACGAAAAGCCGGACCAATCAGTAACAGCTTCCGACGCCCCTGTGCTTACTGTTAATTCTCAACCCGTCCAGCGCGGAGACTCTCTTTAAACGTCGGAATCTGACGTCTATAGATTCTGACGTCTAAAGACGCACTGAAAAAAAATATATATTCACAATAGGCGTAGACCCATAACTTAAATATTTAAATTAGGCGAAAAGAGCTTATAATGATTTCAAATTAAAATACCCTTTGTTCTGCATAGTTTATACAAAAGTATAGTTGAGCTAACACTTTAAACAGCTGGCCAAATTATATTATATTTGACATGTTTGCATATCTGACGTTGTGTCTTTATTTTAAGGGATAGTAAAACGGATTTAACGGTTATCGATAGACATGATTGTTATGTATATATGTTTTCTAGTGATTTAAGAAAATGTATATAGATTCCGTCGTAATGAATCTGGAAAATGTTGGGGAATGCCATAGCTAAACTTACTTCTGCCAGTACTGGTCCAATGCTGTGACCAAATCGTCGATTTAATAATTAATTGACGTAGGCCTACGGCGAACCAACGTTAAGTGGACATTGGGTGAGCGTCTCTTGTTTGCTCGGTAGACATGGGTACCGTGAAATTCCAGGGCCATCGTTGTGGCGATGCATGTAATATAGGCCTATATTCATAAACTTGAAATTGCGATCAACATAGACTAATAGGCCTACTGGATAATTATTTTTTAAAGTTATCAATATATGAGCATTTACGAAGCAATGACATAAAGAGTCGCTCCGCTTCAATTATATTGACCATTCCGCGTATGCCTACAATGATGGTTAGTCATGTCGATAACTGTATTCAGTAAATCGTGACGACCCACCTACTTTTATGTTGCTGCTGGTCCACTGTCAGAGACGCTGAGCCGACATTAAAAGAACATCAGATTGATATTTTTGTGTCTGTTGGGTGAACGGCAGCTATATAATTCCCAAAAATGATGCTTTGCTATCTCTATTGACTGCAATTTTTGTTTTCAATGAATTTACCTCCTATTTATACAGTTTATAAAAATATAGTTAAATGTTTCAATATCAATACCGCCGGACAAAGCAAAAATATAGTGGTATCTGGTTACTTTTCGAGTAAGCATATACAACTTTTTGAGTAGACTAACAGTATATATATATATCAATATTTATTGGTCTTCCCGTTTTTTCAGATCCCGGCCAATCAAGGTTTTCTGAGAGCGGCCAAATTCCCTTCAAATCGAACAGAAGAAATCGTACCGTTCTTACAACGGGAATGCGACGTCAACACAGAAACTTCACACAAGAAAGTCTACACAACAGGAATCTATAACCTGAATTATGAAAAGGAAGCTGCGGATCTATTTAACGTTTGGTACGCTACCCGTAATCCTCTAAATTATCTAATTGAAAAAGGCATATTTGTTCAACCCTTATAACGCTGAATTATTGGTGAAAAAACATCGCAATCAAAAGGTTTTTTAATTTGAAATCATCCTAAATGTCTTAGTAAGCTCTTTCGGATTTATTTGAATATCTGTGTTTTGGGTCTACGGCCTTTAGAAATATGTTTACTCTTACAATGCGGGGACCGTCTTTAGTCGTCAGAATCTGACGGCTACAGTCGATAACTGTCAGTAAATCTAGAGGAGCGCGCAGCGCGAGGGCTGACGCGAGATTATGCACTAGTTCTGGGATAAACCTTATAGTGCCTCTCTCTTTTCACCTGGTGAGGTAGGTGATTGTACAAGCATTGGCAAGAAGTCCAGGAGACAAGGAACCAGGGCAGAGGCGACCAGCCACCAGAGTAAGGGCAAGGACTGACCCTTTGAGATGTGCTCTGCTTTCTGAGCAGTGTGTTTGAAAGCACCATCATGAACCGTCATCGTTAGCCAACCATCCGTGTCCGCCGTGCCATCACCCAAGCTAGCAATGTAATGATAGAGAGCTCATTGCTTAAGACCAGAATCCGTCTCCTTCAGTGCTATGATTGGAAGCCCACTGCCTTATGTGTCTCACAAAACGGCTCCTTTCAGAGCCCCTGGTCTCTGTGGGAACAGGAGTTCAGGAGTTCAGCCGATATCCGTCAACCGTCAACCGTCAACCGTGTTCTTGTCTCATGCAGTGGAGTGATAGGGAACTCCCTGCTTTTGGTATGTCACACAGAACGGCGCCCCCAGAGCCCCTGTTCTATGTAGGAACAGGAGCTCAACCGTTATCCGTCAACCGTCAACCGTCAACCGTGTTTAAGCGTCAGCCTGGATTGCAGCCAGCAATTGATCCAGAATTGTATTAGAGCCTGATCGTTTTTGAACGATCTCAAGATTCAACACCAGATCCTTGAAACACTGTGTGTTTTCAAGTGATCTAAATGTTTTAACCGCCAGTGCTGTCATCCTAGTTTTGATCATAGGGACGTTAGTGAGGTCATGCAGATCTATTGTTCTCATTCTGTCCAGGTAGGTTACACCAAGTGCTAGTCTCAGGCACTTGTTTTGAAAGATCTGCATTTCCTTCACTTGTGATTCCCTTAAAGCTCCAGTTATCAGTGAACCATATTCAAGGACAGGGCGTATAAAGCACTTGTAGGCTTTTAAGATGGTATATGGTCTGGCGCCCCAGTTTGTCCCTTTGAGCAACTTCAACAGGTTCAGTCGCCTGTAGACCTTTGTCATTAGGTCTTTCATATGGTCTTTGAAGCTAAGCCTTCGATCAAATAGGATTCCAAGCAGTTTGGCTGTTTGAGTTTGAATAATAGGCTCACCAAACAGTTCCAGATCTATAAGTTCTGGTTTTGGACCGACACTAAACACAATCAGCTGAGTTTTTTCCTGCGTTTAGTTTTATCCGCCATTTGGAGCACCATGCTTCAATAAGTTTTAAAGCTTTTGATAGCTTTGCCTTCACCCATTTGGCATTGGTTGCATGTGCCCAGATTCCCATGTCATCTGCGAACTGGGAAAGCTTGACATTGAGTGAACTCATGTCTGGGATATCATTCACATAGATGATGAAAAGGAGAGGGCTTAGGACCGAGCCCTGAGGTGTGCCCGCATTGAGGGTCACCTCCTCTGAGCAGTTGTTACAGCAATTGACTTTGATCGTTCTGTCACTTAGGAAAGATGATATCAACCTGACAATCTTCCTAGGTAAGCTGCCGTTCATCAGCTTGTATCTTAGTCCGTCATGCCACACCGAGTCAAATGCTTTCTCAACATCGATAAAGATTGCTCCACCTTTCCATTTCTTAGTGAATCCCAGTTGAGTTTCCTCTACCAGTCTGAACACATGTTCCATGGCGATGCGCTTGCTCCTGAAGCCATTCTGCCATTTGTTAAAGAACTTTTCTTTCTCAAGAAAGTTCCTTATTCTACCAGCTAGCGTTTTTTCAAAGAGTTTGCCCATACAGCTCAGCAGGCTGATAGGTCTATAGTTCCCCGGCATTTTTCCGCCTTTGCCTGGCTTAGGTATCATGATACCTTCAGCCTTTTTCCATAGCTTAGGATAGTATCCTGTAGCCATACAAGCATTACAGATTTGGGCCAGGGCCTCATAAACCTTGTCATTTGCTTGCTTAAGTACACCGTATCTGATACCGTCCAGACCAGGGGCAGAGCTAGATTTGCACTTTTTCAGATAAGCCTTGATTTCCCCTGTTGTTATTGGGGTTAGTGTCTCGTGATCATCGTCCTCTTCGGGGACGTGGCTTACTAGTGGCTTGAAGAGCATTTCATGCTCTTTAATAGTGCTTTCTACCTCCACTTTGAACTCATCGTCAAAGATGGTCCCCTGGTGGACATTGTGTACTTTTTCAAGCGAAGCTGCGAACGTGTCCGCTCTCTCTTTGTCATTTTCAGTGTGAGTACCATCACTTCTCATGAGGGGAGTTTTTCTCGTTCCTCTAGATTTTGCCCCTGTTAGCCGGAAGAACGAGTTCCAGAACTCGGTTCCATCCCTGGCTCCGTCAAGTTTATCAATCTGTTCTTGCCAAGCCCTTTCCTTGTCCGTTTTGATAGATTCCTTGACCTCGTTGGTCAGGCTCTTGTACATAGTCATGTACTCGGGCTCGTCACTGAATCTCATAGCTAGCCTTCTAGCTTTTCTTTTTTCTCTGATCAACTTAGACGTTTTTTCAGAGATAAAGAAATCCTGTTCTTTTTGTTTCACAGATTGACAACTTTTGTCTAGGGCACAAATCATAGAGGTTTCAAGCAGTTCAACAGCTTTTTCTATTTCCTCGGGTGTGGTGAGGTCACCCATCTCAATTGACTTTAGTTCCTTGCGGAATTTCTGCCAATTTGCCTTGTCAAGCCTGTGAACTGCTTTTGTTAGAGCTTTCTCCACCTCATGAGAATTCAATCTAATATGCACTGGAAGATGGTCACTCCCTACATCGCCTTTGACTGTGCATTCAGCGACTTTAGGGCCCATCTTTCTGGAAGCAAGGGCAAGATCAAGGATGCTTTCCACACTGTTGCCAGCATAGTTCCGACAGAATGTCACAGACTCATCATTGAGTATTGTGAGGTCCAGCTCCTCAGTAATGTTAAAAAGAGCGTCACCAGCGCTGTCACTCTTGTCGTTGCCAAAATAAGCATGTTTTGAGTTGAAATCGCCTGTGATAATGCAATGTTCGTATTTATCAGTCAGGTGTTTCAGTGTCTCTAACTCGACTATTTTGCCTGGAGGATTATAGACAGTTGCCAGTGCTATTTCCTTGTCCCTTTGTTTGAATGTTATAGCCACTGTTTCTGCATTGATATCATCAGTATATACAATGCTATAGGCAATTTCCTTTTTGATTAGTATTGCCACGCCTCCACCTGCGGCGCTTCTGTCTTTCCTCACAGACTCATAGCCTGGTATTGACACTTTATGCTTTGGCAAGACTTTGGTCTCATTGAGAGTGACAAAATCTGGTTTGTGCTCTTTCAGATGTTCAATGAGCTCAGTTTTCCTGGCTCTTAGACCATTCACGTTAATATGTGTGATCAATAGACTGAATGTGAATCAGATTGATCCTAATGGATTGGTTGTCCAGAGGGAGTGGTGGTTTACCAATTTAGGCACAGGCCTTTTCCATCAGGGTTTCGCTACTGATTTTCACATTGAACGCTTTGCTGAAGGATTCAGCTACATCTTCAGAGATGTTGGATTCTGTGCGTTCATGCATGTCTCTATTGAGCACTAACGCTATCGCTTCAGCTATGGCTATAGCTAGTCTAAGCGGCTCCCTGGGCATGGAGCTGGTCTTTTTTGGCTGTGTTTGAGATTTAGGCAGCCTTTTCGTCTTTTCGGGGCACCCTCTGTATGAAGATGGGTGGTCCCCGTGGCAGTTGACGCATGCCGGCTTGTCTGATTGGCAGTCCTTTTTAACGCACCTCAGGTCATTTTCACATTGGCCTGAGGTATGGCTGAATTCGAGGCACCTGTAACATTGTTTGACCTTGGTGGTCTTGTTCACATAGGGAACTACCTTGTAGTCCTCTCCTTTGATGGTGACCGTCTGACCTATAGCCTCGAGCGTAGCCTTATTCTCACAGGTGAGCTTAACGTTATGTGAGGGCATGTTGTTATGCCTGGCTGAAATCAGTCTTTTCACCTGTACTGATTTGTTTTTTTAGCTCTTTGGCTATGTCTGTGTCTGATATCTCGGGGGATATCTTATTTATGACCATCACAAAATCTGAAGTGGGCCTTTTCCGTGCCTCTCGGAAAGTGTCATTGCCCAACTTCAGTTTTAGCAGGCGGCTGCGGCTCTGCTCATCAGCGGGAAAGAGAAGTGGTAGCTTCCCGGCCGTGCTGCTGCGGCCTTTGATAACAATGCTGTGCCCGTCCTTCAGCCGTTTTTTGAGCTTGTCAGTGTCATTTAGATACACTGAGCTTAGCCCTTGTGCGACCACCGGCCCTGGTTTGGGCTGTTTAGCTTTCTTTCCCTTGGAAAGAGCATTTTTTGACCTGGGGGATACCCAGGTGCCCTCATTGAGGGCGCTGGTGTTTGCCTCACCAGTCACCTCCATGTCAGTGTGAGCTGCCGTGTCAGTTTGACACGTTGGAGGCATAACTGTGGCTTCCCCACAGGTAGGCTTGTCGCCTATAGCGTCTACCTGAGCTTTAGTGACATGTGAATCAGATTCACATGCTGTTAATGTGTCAGCGCCGCTGATATGTGAATCAGCGGCTGTCCCCATATATTGGGCGTCGCTACATGGCTTATAGGTGCCCATGTAGTCACTGTTGTCGCTATCTACGTAGTAGCGTGTGGGCTCAACAGTGCGTATACTGGAATCTGACCTGGGCTCGTCAGATTCGCTGTAGAAGCCGCTTGTGGCTAATACAGCTGTTTTGACTTTTTTGATTAAGAGTGCCCTCTCTGGGTCAGATGGGCTTCTGACCAGGACTCTCTTTTTGGGGGTTTTGTTAAGCATTGTGCTCTCCTGGCACGCCCCCAGTGACTGCTGCCTGCCAGTCACATTAGTGGTTTGTGGGCTACCACTTTGCCTCGCCTGGCTATTGGCTGTAGCCTGGGCTATTGCCTTAGACGTTTGACCGTCGGTCTTGTTTTTGGCGATCAGCTTAAGGGCTGCGTTCTTGCCCTTTGCCTTGGCGCTGTCGTCGCCTATGAGCATTTTAGCAGGGCTGGTTGTTATTAGCCCTGCGGTACCGTTGGTACCTGGTACCGTCTGCATCGCCTGAGCGTAGCTCTTGTCTGGCGTGACCATGCCACTGCCAGGTTGGCGGGACCTTGCAATAGTGGCCTGGTCAGGGCCACTATCCTTTCTCTCAGTGCCAGCGCTTGCACTGTTAGCCTTACTCTTTTTGTTAGAGTTTTTTGCTTTTGCCTTCGCCGAGGGGGTGGCCCCTACACCCCCTTTGCCCGATTTGCTGTCGCCCCCTGCTTTTTTAAGAGGTGCAGATCCCTCTTGTTTCTTCCCCGTCCGTTTTTTAGTAACGGCGGGGCTGACATTGGCCTGCTGTTGGCCTTTGCCATCTGCCTTGCGGGTGTGCCCAATACCCGACTTTGTACCCCCTGTTTCTTTATTCTGAGTTACAGGTACCTCAGTGCTTGTCTGGGTGCGCCCCTCACCCTTATTTTTCTGACCCCCTGGTGTTTTACGAGGTCCAGGTACCTCCTGAGCTTGCCCCGAGCTCTGTTTCACAGGCGACACGATTTTGACCGGGTCCCCACCCTGGGACTCGACCATATCGGCCACCAACCTTAGAAGGTTCTCAGCCTGGACCTTGTCCATAGCTGATTCTAGCGCACCTATGAGTTGTGACTGTTGCACTTCCACAGACAAGTCCGTGGCGCTCTTAGAAGAGCGACTAGAGCCTAAAATAGCAGGGCTATTCATACCGTCAATAGTGCTTTTGCTAGTTGCCTTGTCCCTTGTCCCTTGTCCAAGTTATGATAGTGCGATACTCACAAGTCTTCCCGTAGTGCGTTGATGTCTCTGATTTCAGCTTATAATATTCACTGTGCGTGTCTATTATAAGCTTAGCTTATGTCTGACTAACAAGAGTTAGTGAGTGAGAGCTAAAGCTAGCGTCTTGAGCTGTTGACACCTCGGCGACTGCCGTCAGTAAATCGTGACGACCAACCTGCTTTTATGTGAGTGAATCTGACGTCTACAGACGCCAGATTCTGATGAATAAAGTCGATCCCCGCACTGTAAGGGTTAATTTGAAACCCAACATTTGCAAATTTTGATGTTTAACCCTTTAAGCCCTCACGATGCAATAAAGCATCATTTTACATCCTGAAATCAGCCTTAATTTTCTTACAACTAGGGGTTGTTTTAGAATGAATATTTCCATGAAACTGGTTTACCAATACACAGTTATACAGGACAATTTTTTTTTAATTTTTAAACCACATCAAATCATCTTCATCCACTACAAGTCGAGAATTGCGACAGCAATTCGCGGCTTGTAGTAGATGAAGATGACAATGATAAATTCAGGCTTGAAAGGGTTAAACATACATTCGCTCTTAATAACAGAGATTTAAACCGCTAGTAACAGGAATTAAAAACGACTATAATCGCGCTTTGTGGTGTAAAGGTTAAGGACTTAAGAACCTTCTGTATTAAAATCAATTTCAAATAAAACATTGAATTATCTCATACCAAGTGTTTTTTGCCGAATACTGGCCCAGCATTTAAAAGATATCCTTACACAGCTGGACGTCAAAAAACAAGACAAACTGTATTTCCCCGAACCAATACTTTTGTAGAGAGTGAGAGGTCGTATAGATATCCCTGTAAGCACAATACATTCACCCACTGTTGTTTTTTGGAACAACGTTGCAGACAACGGTTATTACCAGATTACGACTACGCTTGACTACGATAGCTTTGATCCGTACGTAGCACGGGTTAATATTGCTTTTATTATTACTAGCTTTGTGCTATTTTGTTAAGAAATGGGTACATATTTCTAAATGTTTGTTTTGGTGAGAATATTTTAACGGTAGAGTATTCAAAGGCAGACATACCAGACTGTTAAATCCAAAATATGGATAATATGCAGACTGTAGTAACTGCTTACTGAACCGATAAACTGTTTGACATTGCAGCACATATAAATTATACATGATTAGTAGGCCTATGTATTTTTTTCGACGTTTTCAGTTTTTATTCTGCCACGGAGTTCGACCTCCTCATAAAGGGGATGCATCATCAATTTAGTAACCACAGCCTGAATGATCTGGTTTATGCTCATGATGAAAAAGCTATAGCCGAGGGCGAAGAGCTTCTGGATCAATTCAAAGTGCTCAGCAAGGTAACAATAGTCATCAGCTATAACCCTTCAAGCCCCAACGATGCATTAAAGCATCATTTTACATCCCTGAAAACAGACCTAAATGTCCAATAACTAAGGTTTTTAGAACATAAATTTCCTTGAAACTGGTATACCAAAACATGGCAATTTTCTGTGATTTTTAAATCGCACCAAATCATCTTCATCCACTACAAGTCGAGAATTGCGACAGCAATTCTTGGCTTGTAGTGGATGAAGATGACGATGGTAAATTCAGGCTTGAAAGGGTTAAACTTCAATCACGGCCATAATTTTCTGATTAGCAATCTAGAAAGTGTTTATGCACCAAACAATACTCCACAGCCGGGGTACAGCGTCTGAGAATATCATGTCGCCTCACATGTAAGTCAAGTGTAATCCACAAGAAATATTTATATTATTTTCCAGTTGGCAGAGACGCACTCAAGAGGTAAAATGCTTCCCCAGTTTGACAAAGATGACATAGGAAAGGAAGAGGAGAAGACATCTGATAATGTTGTGCCTTGTCTCCTGGCTCAGATGGGATCAGCCGGTATATTTCACAAGGTGATGGGAACATCTCAGAAACAATGATGATCCTTTAACTAACTGATCAATTGTCAATGGAACAAGGCCATGCCAGTGGTTAAATATAAAACCATCAAATACGTTTTTATCGGTTGTTTATAAAAAATGGCTAATTATTTCATAAATGAAACTATGTTGCCAGTTATAAAATTGTAAATAAAAAAATGTAATTTTGTGATCGAGCGTAATAACCCTAATTTTATCACATTTGTATACTTTTTCTTCGTTCGAATACATGTGGTGGTCTTTTAAATACCATCTATTCGATCATCTGGTTTTATTTTAATATATTTCTCCAACATTCGCACTTAAATTTCGTGTAGAATCAGGGATGATTTACCGTCCGCTATTGGTTATATTAGTTGTGTTTGTCCGCTACAGGTGGTCAGTGACTGGACCTATGAGTGGGTTGACCTATCATACGTTGGAGGAAGATCATTCTTAGGGTTGTCATCGGTTGTGAATGGGAAATGCCAAGTGAGTGAAACATACAATAATACAATGTCCACCCGATTATTTTCTTCATTTTATTTAAAAACAGTAATATAACAGGAATTCCTCTTAAGAGAATATCTTTCATGTAAATATATTTTCAAAAATATTAAAAATAAACATATTACTATACATGTTGCTTTATAGTCATCCTATTTCCACAGCTTGACTTTATTTTATGTCTGGGTCATAAATCCGCTTACAAATATAATTCTTGTAACCAAGGGACATTGAACCAATGCTTCTTTAATGTTGGTTCTTCGTCTACGATGCTGTTCTTACCAACATTAAGTTGGCATGATTAAGACAGTGTTTAATAGGATATGTTGAAATAAAAGAAGCGGTGTTTTAAGACGATCTTAAAAGAAAACCTGATAGTTAAATCTTAATCAGTAGATTAACAAATTAGCAGCTTAGCTAGTAACCTAACTTTTTAGAACATTTATTAGGATTGTCTCAGAAGACGGTCCGAGGGCAACATATACAGTTTAACCCTTACAGCGCGGGGATCCACTTTAGTGGTCAGAATCTGACGCCTGTAGACGTCAGATTCTGACCACTAAAGTCGATCCCCGCACTGTAAGTTCAAACATGTCTATAATGGCCGTAGACCCATAACAGAGGTAATCAAATGAATCAGAAAGATATAACTGTACAAAATAAGAAATACGGGATCGAAGTAGTGTATGTAGTACATCAGTTGACTAAGATATAGATCAAAATATAGATTTTAATATATGTAAAAGATAATGACGATAATTAGATTTCTACGTTTCAGACATTCCCAGACTTGATGGCGCAGGCGTCTATCGGGCATGCGCGTAACGTGGACGTTCACTCAGAAGACACCAAGGTGGAAAGCAGTGAGGACATATACGGCGAAATGAAAGGGGACATGCCCTTCTTTCTCTTTGGCAAACCAACGTTTAGAGATCCAGGTATATTATTTTAATTTGCCATTTATTATTTTAAATTACCTGGGCAACGTTAGCCTTTTTACGTTAGTAACCATTTTCTGAACCAGCAAGCACAATATGGATCTCTAGCGGCCAGAGGGTCGTATGTGTCACATACGACGTACACCATGACTGCTGTGGACGACATTGACATCTTAGAATACAACTTTTTTCCACATTCCGCCGAAAAAATGATAATAAATAAGTAAAAATAAATGCATTTCTAGTTTTCTCTCTCCCTAATATACATGATATATTATGGAGTTTTTCGCCACTAACCTTGGAAAATTTGATTGCCAAATGCCGTATCTCGTTAATTTTGATAGATTTCTAGGAAATGTAGATTTGAAAAAAGATGGGGGTATTGTATCCGCCACTGTTAGTCTGGCTTTCATTATAGCGATATTTTGCTTAGTAAAAGTCTCCAGTTTCCCTCAATCACATTGATAGACCTGATATAAATATGGTTTATGCATGTATTGCTTACTGTATACAAAATACTGTGCATACAATTAAATCCCCACGATATGCCATCTTTGAAAAAAGTGTAGTTTTCTACGGATGCGTTTGTGTGTTAAATATAAAAAATCTGGTTTAAACCGTTTGTGTGTTAAATATAAAAAATCTGGTTTAAACCATTTAAAATATTGTGCGCAAAAATCATTTTCATTTTTGCCTGCACTTTCCTCAGATGTAATTGGATGTTACAGATTCAAGCTTAAACAAATAAAAGGATTTTGCTAAAACTAATTAGGTATGACAAACTATTGCGACATTGACTCTGGAAATACATCATGCCCGAACAACGTCAATTTTCTTCTAAGGTAATCTGTATCTTCAGAAAATGCATATGTTATGTCCACCACATTTGAAACTATTCATAAGAGATTGCTCACGAAAGATATTTTAACGACGTTATACTGTAACCTTGGTCATAAATCTTTGCACGCCATCTCTATTCTCCTTAAATGCACCCAGGTGGCAAATATGGAGACAAAAACCATTAAAAATATCTTTGTTGGGTGTTTAATGAGTGTTGTGACCTTGTCATTTCAAATTGGTCAATGTCATTTATCTGTACCATATATACTCCACCTGAACGGTTAAAATATATCACGCAGCAAAATAATTCTATCAACATTATGCTGATAGTGATGCAAAATTGACCGAGCTAGAGTCAATGAAAAGTAATGTATTCGAATCAGCATCAGAGATATCCTCTTTGCACGCACTTGTTCACACTGAGATATGGGGATCAACTTTGAAAAAGTTTCTAAACATCATAGGACATAACAAAATTATTTCTTTCTCTCCTCTACAGAGAGTTTTTCCCGCTCAGACATGACTGCCAGCTTGATTAACTTGACCTGCGCTCATTACGCACAGTACACCCACCTGGTGGCCACAGTACACGGCATGGATAAGGTGTTCATCAGCGGAGGATTCTGTAACGATCCACTCACCAGATACTGCTTCACCAAGTTCTGGCATCCAAGGACCATGTTTGGAACGGTCAGTATGGCTTGGCTTTGCTTCTCGGGGCTGCAGGCCATGGCCTGCGGCCTCGAGAAACAAAACCTTGCTGAAGGGAATATGAGTAATAGTTGTTTGGCTTTGGAGAGCATAACTTTGTTGTATTCAATACAGATGTGTTACTGTCACATCTCAGCATTATCTGCCAATTATTATCAAAGACATATTTCCAAAGAACTGGGATTGTTTATAAAGGCAAATGTTGGTGTGATTTTGAGGTGGTGATTACACCAAAAATAGATCAAAGTTATAATTTGACATCGTGTAAAATCTGTTGTAATCCTATTCTCTGTGGACGTACTCACTGCAATTATTAGAATATAGGCATTATTTCTGGTTGCTTTCAGGGCAAGAAAATTGATCTTTACTACTTGAAAACTCCCATGCATCTGACCGCATTAGGGGCGTATTTGCAAGAAGCAGAAGATAATGTTTGAATCTATGGCATGGACAACATTTTACAGTTTTATGTTGCTGTTTTATATCAACCGTTTTATATATATTGACAATTTATTTTACCACTTGTAACACCAACAGTCTTGAGCATCAAAATGGCCTTCCGTTCCATTCCGTTATTGTGCACATGGTATTTATATATGGGGGTATACATGGAGGTATGCATGATAATATGTCGGTCAGGCAGTTACACAATGTGGACAACCTTTAAAGAATAATATGATATCATTATTGTCCAAACTTAAGAGACTGCAGCATCTGACGAGATTAAAGTTGGAAAGTATGATCAAATTATAAATTGTTTTTGCCTATTTATTAAACCATTCCAATTTTTATTTCGTTAAATGCGGAAGTTTCTCTAAATTTTTAACATAATATAATAATTGTCACGTGTTGTTATGCCCGACAATATGGATATTGTGGATCTCGTCATATCTGACGCAGTGTTCTATTTATCGACCAACTTGGAAGATTTATTCTAATCATGATATTGGATGGATACATATAACAACGTCCACGTTTTTTTGAGTTTATATCTGCCATGTGTAGACTTATGGGCTTCATATAAAATCATCCAACTTATTAAATAAAAGTGAATTATTTAGTTTTTCACTTCATGCGGCCATTGTTTTTCTGGCATACCAATATCGATATGTTGCTAAGAGTTTGCTGTTCTCTTCGTTTTTGTTTCCCCTTTAATTGCGAAAAAAGATCTCTTATAACATTGTGGAAATCGGTTAATAGTATCATGCCTCAACTGCTTAGGGTAGCGAACACCATCGTCATAAGAACGTTCGTGGATGTGCTCCAGATTTCATCACGAACACATAGTATAAACTCCCCTGATAACATGTGCTCGGGTCAGGTAGAATAGTATATTTACCTTATTATTTGTTAGCCTTTCGCAATTATTCCATGAATTTCAAACCCTGACACACACATAGGAGATAATCCTAAATTAAATGAGATTTGCTCATTGCAACCTATACAATGCTATACAGTGATATAAACGTGATATATACAGTGATATAAACGTACTTGATTTACTATATTATGCCAACATATCGAGTTATTAGCCATCTGTTATCACTGCAGGACTAAGTTTTGTAAAATATCATTAAATTATTTAAATATTACACAAAACATGAGTTCATAAATTACATAAGTATTACTGTCTTCGCCCCAGAATGACAACAGTTCAGAAAATATATCAATTCGTTAAGGCTCGACCTAATGTCACATTCTATTGCCGGACTAGTTTAAGGCCATATCGGGGCCTCGTCACAGATGCGGAACTTTATTGGCACCGTTGTTGACTCAACAATAGATGATGCAGAGACAGTCAGGTACTCTAACGCCAGTTTGCTTAAATTGAGGAAAACATTTATATTTGCTTCCCAGTAATGAAGAAGTTCACTACTATGATATATTGTGGGTTGACTACAGCGGGCATGGCGCAATGGCCCAATGCTGGCGTATTTCTATGTAATCATCGACGATGTTGACCCACAACTAAGACAACGTCTCGTGTTCGCTGAGTGCAGTACAGAGAGGTGTAAAAAGCGCTCCCCCTTTTTTAATAACTACGGTATGTCTGTTAACATAGTGACCAATGTGTTGCGTAAAAATATTTATTTCCTTTCACTAGACATTAAGGTCACAGTTAGTAACGAGGAATACGATTAAACTTCATTTGTTAGAATTTTTAATTTGTCAACAAAAACACCATGGGCAACCACATTTTCCACTCAATTAAACAGCAGGATATAATATTATTCAACTAAAAAAAATAACTAGAGAATATACAATTATCATATTGTTGTTAATTAGGTTTAGTGATAAAAATTCAGCGTATATATTATCAGAATTAGTGTCTATTTACTTGATCTTGAGGGGTATTTATGAGGGTTTGCCACTTGAATATAATCATGATAATAGCTCGCCGCACTGAAAGTGTTAATGAAGGCGTGATTAACGCAGCTGTTAATTGCTCTCACATGCGTCCGGTCAACCTGACACTTCTAACCCTTCTAACTCTAAGATGTCTGTAATTAAAATTTTATTTTTATTATGCGGCGTGTTTGTATTCATTTAAGCACAACATGCGACACTATATTTCCCAGACCAATAAGAATATAATTGTAATGCTTCAAGTTACAATATAGATTGAACAGTACTTTTTGAAACGTGAACATAGATGACCCTCGCAATTATAGGGTTTTATAAGAGGTAATCGCGCAAACAATGAAAGCGCACCCCGTCTACAGAAGACACGAGACATTAATCCAATGTCGATTCAATATTGAGCCATCATCTGCAATGTTGGCCCAACAATAAAACAGCACTGGGTTAATAACTCGTTTTTTTTGCCGGACAGGCTTGTGAATAGCTGTGTTAGTAACTATGGACGGTAACCATTTCTGTTACGCCTGTGTGTTGTTTCAACATTTTATCAGTACATCTATCTGGACGGTTTACCAGAAGTATGACTGAAAGATCAAAGGGACAATATACAGCTCACTGAAAATAAGAATGTGTGATAACGCTTTACATTGATACATCTAGATAAACTAGATTTGTTTTGCGTGGAACAATTGGATTATTTTAAAATTTATATTCTCAAAAATATTGCACTGAATAAATGAAAAAGTAAATTATGATATAAATTTGTTTTTGAACAAAACGAGATGTACTTTCAATGTGCTTGTCCTCAAGTACCAAGTACTTCGTAATGTACTTGGGTACAAGTACAAGTACATTTTTGAAGCTCAAGTACAAGTACTCGAAAAAATGTACTTAAGTACAGGCAAGTACAAGTACCGATGTACTTGGCCCCAACCCTGTTGTTGAGTGGAGGTGTAAGGGTACGCTGCGGTAACCGTCCACAGTTGATTACCGTCAGGCTCCAGTAGCTTGAAGCTGAACCTCCACAACTATGTTTAGCAAAATAACATCTATTTGAAAAGCATATATCAAAAATGACAGAAATGCCTTTCTGGTATTAATCAATCAATAGTCATAAATATGAAAAAAAAATCAACACAAGATGCTAAAAAAAAAAAAAAATGGTATTTCCCATGTAGCCAAGTAAAACCAAAACATTTGTATAACATTTGTAGAATGTACGATCAAAGTCAAAGAAAATGTCGTACAAATTCTTGTGTTTGCTGCATGGGGTATTGGGTAAACTGATTGTTGGTGAGCAATACCCCCGGGCTATACCAATGAGGGTATATGCCTCTTTAACTATACTAACATACAGAACTGCTACGCCATGTGTGTTCCTGGTAACTACTTATCATGGATATTATCAGCAGGCCTACAGCAACAGGAGCAGGCCATCACTGAAGAAGAGTCTTGTGTCAAAGACTAATTGCCGCGGCTCAGATAATAAAGAAGTCTGGCCCGGTTGGTGGGGGGGGGGGGGGGGGGTGGGGTGTAGATACCACTAAAAACATCCCACAACTGCTGAATAGAATTGCAATAAAATTGTCATCTCATTAATCCATAAATATGCATAGCCCTAAAGAGAGACCCATGTTAGAATATGAATTATAATACATTATTGATCTATTATTAGGGGAGCAGGCCTTCATGATAAACAAGTATACATATTATATATATATATATACACATATTTCAATTCGATTTGATCCTCTAACCAAAGAATATAAAAAGAGTCCTTCTATATTCCTTGCTTTAACAGATCAACAATCAGCAAACATTAATATGTGTAGACTTGTCTGAATATGTACAAAGCTGGGAGCTTGAATGATAATGACCCGGGGATAATGCTAACTCTGGGTAAACTTGTTGTCTATATATAAGCAAGATGCTGTACCGCCGTATACTACAAGTAAACTACTGGGCCCAGTTGCAAGAAACTATCTCGGTCTCAGTCTCAGAACTGAGACTGAGACTGAGATAGTTTCTTGCAACTGGTGTATCTGTCTTCTGGTCTTCGTGTATGAGCAAGTAATGTGATTAAGAAGTTTTAATTTGATCACTGGTAGATATTTTAAACCCGGGGAGCTACTAATTCATTGTTTGAGGAGGGTGATTAGTGTTTTGTTTGAACGACGGCGAACATTCACGTAATCCCACCCTTTTAATGATATATCCAGAGATTGACGTTTATTTGAAATGCTATTATTTCCTCCTTAATGTGTAAAGAGTGGGCGCCACCCATTAATGACATCACGAAAGACTAATTTGGTTTGTCCATACAATTTACGTCATTTCGGTCGGATGATCATCGTTAGGTGTTTTTGTTAGCTGATCAATGACAGTTTAGCCCAATCAATAAAAATAGCGTTAGCTACCATAGGTTAATTTAGGAGTGGATGAGGCACTAGTATTATAACACATTTCCAGAACGACAGCGACCAGTAATCCCGACACGTTACCTGATGTTTTAAAATCTTAGTTTACCATCTACGGGTAGAACAATCTGTATTTTTTATTACATTTATATTACCAAGCTCTAGTTTACAAGGGGCTACACAGGTTTCCCCGACTGATAAGGTATAGGCTGATCCTGTATTATTATAATAATTAATTGGTCTTACAGCCATACATATATAATCGTGTTGTCCTACTGCATTGATCAACTTAACTATGAGTGATATTAGTGAATATTTAGCAGTTTGAGAGGGCAGGGTATTTTTTTAATAAATTGACTTTGCGTTAATTAGATATTTTTATTTTATCACTTGCTGTGCAAGAATGGATAAATATATTCCTGTTAATTGAATTATGAATACCAGATATCAAACCCCCCTCAGGACCGGCACTAGTGACTGGGGTAGTGCAGCAAAGCCTGGGAGGCATGTATGTGGTGTACGTTGCTATACACGTTGTCCGCACTGTACCAACAGAAAATGCTCCCGGAATAAAAATTACACTTACGTACTCCATTACATATCATAGCAATAAACGATAAGAATTGATGATTTTACATATTTATATATTACTAGTATATCATGTTTTAAAACTTTAATATTAGAGTCTCACTGACAATAAATACAAATAAATAAATAATTATAAATAAATAGTTGGGACAACACAATGTGCTTCAGGTTCTAAATTGTTATACATTTTGACGTATATATGTTATCACTTCTAGTGTATTGTCCCACGCCTCGTCCACCAGGTGGTGCACATTGAATACACCGTGAAAGGCAATTGGATCAGCTCGGTGTGTGACGTCAACACCGGCTTCACGCAGGCGCACAGCGTACCACATGCCATGATCACGTAGTACGTCTTTATCAGCAGTGAAGATATACGTTTTTGGTAAGCCACTTAAATCATCAGCGATCAGAGGACTGAAATAAGGGTTCATTAACACATGCTTCAGCTCTTCCCAGACGGTGTCGTTCACATTTTCTGTGTCCCAAGGTAGATAATCATCGTTCATGACGTGTTCTGGAAGTTTGCTTGTGTCTAGATGGGTATCACTCAACGCCATGATAATGTCGGCAGACACGTGATCGTTTTCCCGTGCAGTCAACAAGTGTTGCTCGTTACCCATGGCGTATTTCAAACAACATTTTGGGAGGATCCAATCACCAATAACAGGATCGTGTCCATTCTGCTGCACCGATGGTGTCATAAAATTAACACACTGAAGCATCGGGTAAAATAACATTTGGAGCTTTGCTGATGGTAAATCCTTTTCTGCAAAATCTCGCATGCCCAACGTGACTGCAGCAGCTAACTGTCCCCCGGCACTGTCACCTGCAAAACAGAAGATACGATAACTAATTTATGTACAGCTGATTTGTGTTTTTGGTAATTTACCTCTTATGTTACGGTCCCTGCTTCTTTTTGAAGGATCACGCTTGTCCAAATCAAGTGTCTGAAGATTTGTGTTAAATTTGATTGTTTCGTAAACAAAATAATGTGACAATTAAGTGAATACACCTGCTCAGCAGGATCACCTATGCACTGAACTGAGCCCACCCAAAAGGGAAGAGATATGTGATAGGTACATCCTACTGCTGGTATACACCCAAGTTGGTTGTGTTTAGAATATTTAAAGCGAAACAACGAAGGACAGAAAATTGTGATTTATCTGTTACAAGAAGTGCTGACTTGGTCGATTACGGATTTCTCACAATCGTAGTACAGAACCTACCACGTCTTTTATAGAATATGGTAGCAATATAAAATATTAATTACACAATAACGTTTTGTCTGTAATAATTACCCGCAATAATCAGTCTATTTGCATCCACGCCATATTTAGCAGCGTTCCGAAAAAAATGTTTGGTTGCAATGAGGGAATCTTCAAAGCCTGCTGGGAAAGGATGTTCAGGTGCCAGGCGATAACTGTCAGAAAAAATACCAAATTAATCAGATCATAATTAGATCGTCGTCTTTTAAGCATCTTTAAAATGATTATTACAAAAAATACACATTGTGATTAAGATTGAAGAAATAAATTATCCAAAAACGCTTTAATAGAAAATTTCAAAAGTTTGTTTTTAAACGCATGGATCTGCTAACTGTAATTAATTTGAAACTGGTAATGTGTAATTCGTGGTATTGTTTTACTTCATAATTCAGTCACAGGACTAAATACAACACCTTAAGTGTTAAATACAGAGTGTAATTTATGTTCTACAGGTAGATATATTCAATAATTTGACCACTTATTACAATGTCCTTGATAACCTATTAAGTGTGCCTTTGTCCTTGTGAATTTGCTGAACAAAAATAACTTCTTTTTAAACATTATAATCTCTCACACTGAGTATCAAACACACCTCATCTCAATAATTTTAGGAGTAATTCTTTGTTGATATACTGAATATGTATACGAATTATATTCGATTGATTCATTATTTTCCTCACTCAAGCATGAAACTATTAAGACCTTTTTATAGTATGAAACTCACCGCACAGAGACTACTAGGATCCCAGCTTGTGATGCCAGATCTCTCGTGAAGATGCCATGAGTTTCTGAAACATTCGCCATTTTTTTTAATAATACTAATTATTTACTGTTTTTATTCATTTTCCCCATCAATTTTCACCCATGCCTGCTTTTCAAGTAGTTGTCAGATATTCATGATATTTGTCGTTTGATTTTAGGTTAACTTAGCATGCATATGTGATTCTACCGGACTAATGCTGTTGTATATAGTCATGTACATATGTTCATTTTAATGACGCATAAGTGTGCATAGACTTACCGTCGTCAATAAATATCCATTTATCTAATAAAATTGAAACAGTGATTGAAATCTGTTCAGCTGCATTTGCTCAAAATGCTATGTGGGATGCTGTTTTCAACGGAGTAATTTCTTGAAAAAAAACAGAATTTTGGGAAGATCCTTTTATAGAGTTGAACAAATTTTGAAAAAATACTCACTTTAAAGCACGAAAAATATTGCTTTGATTTGTGTATGTTTACATAGCGTCATGAGAACTGGGGCCACCTGTACCACCTGATTACCTAATGAGAGAGACTGGCTAGCTCTAACTTGGCCAACAGCACAGACATTATACATGACCTGTATCCTAGAGTGTATTGCGAATACACTAATATCCTTGGTTTCTTAAAAACTTCTTAAAATATATATTTCTTTATAATTATTACAATATTGATCAATACCACATTAAAGCAATACATTCGTGTGTAATGATTGGATTTGCTAATACACCTGAAGCTACAGTGGAGCCTATCATTATGTTGGAAGCTACATCGGTTGTGAAGAACAATAAATTTACGCAATTTTACACATAAAAAAATAGCCAAACATGAATAAAAATTTTAATACATTCCTTTCATGAATTAGTTTTATCTCATAGTCTAGTTGATTTTTTTATATCCATATGATTTATTACTTAATTTGTCTTGTTTTGAATATATATACATTATCATTCACCATGACATTTTAAAAGTTTTTTTGGTACAGTTATCCTGAGCATAGGTCTGTAAATCTATAAAAACATGACTGGCTGGTGTACTCTAATAGGTGAATAAAAATCGAATCAGTCAGCTAGAAATATCTTCATCTTAAAATGGGACATGTCATTTTAATATGCAGAATGTTTAACACACATTTTTTTCATATGGTATAAAATTCAGGCGTGAAAGTGTTTATCTAGCTCTCAACTTTATGATATTTTAGCTTCACGTGTAATATCGAATAAAGGCTTGGGGCGAGTACTGGACAAAAGTACTCGAGTACGAGTACAAGTACTTGAAAAAATGACGAGTACAAGTACAAGTACTGGATTTTCAAAAGTACTTGAGTACAAGTACAAGTACTTTAAAAAGTACTTGAGTACGAGTACCGAGTACTTTGGTTGTAAACACTAATTAATTACATAAAATTTATTTAATAAATTATTGATTATAATAATATGTTACAAGTTTCATGTTGGTAAATGTGACCCGATCTGGCAAAATGAATCTTAAGTCGCTCTTCTGCAAACTATTATTAAGAAAATGAAGAGGAAATGAGTATTTTTTCTATCCAGTTTATTTTAATACAATTTTGTGGTATTTTCCGAAAGTGCACAAATTGCCTTTTTGAACTTTAAATGTCATTTTCTTAACATGACACAATTTCAGACTTTTTCTGAGTTAGTCGAGTCATATTTTCGGAGTTAAACACGCCACAGAGTTGTTTGATATATCATTTTAAGTGTAATTGTGTGTAGGTGTGGGATACCCTAGCAACTCCAATATATAAATATGCGATTTATACGACTCATTTTGCCAGATCGGGTCACATATAGATAGGCTATAATTATATGAGTGGTGAAAATAATATTTTATGGGACAGGCCTATTATTGATATTGCATATCTGATGCCATGTCCCAGCCAATAGTATACTTTTTCCTTTTCCGATCAGTGTACAACTACTATTTGGCGAATCATAATAAATAAATAAGTACATACTATTGTATAAATTGTCTGTGTCTAAAGCTTTTATACGTTGCAAAACACGCTAGCTTAAAAACTTGCAGTACCGGTAGTCCTAATTTTCCTAAAATTTTGGGCCAGTGTCGCCAACATTTGGCCGCCACTGTAATAACAGTTTAAATGAGCCTGAACACACATTGTGCCATGGAAAAAATCAAGGTTATTAAAGGCACATGGATCACAATTCTGCCCTGAAAATCCAAAAGGCAGTATCTGCCTACTTGTAAAAGTAAACAGAACTGCCGTTAGGTTTTCTAAGGCAGAATTGATTTGCAATAACAGACACACTTTAGTTGCTGGTGACCGTGATATCAAATCAAATGCATTACTATAATACATGTATATCCGTACAAGATTCAGCCCGGGCATACGCTGATGAACTAGCCTATTATTAGTTTAAAAATATACTATTATGCGATTTATAGGAGGATAACCTCACTGTTGTATTTATTTATATGCTCGGTGCGTTATCACATTTCGGGGACGGAAAAGGTTATAGAAAGCCGCCGTAGGCCTACAATTGACACCTTATGTAACCTCACACCTTTAACATCCCAAAAGCTACACTAGAAAAGTCCACAATCATCCCAATAGTAGCCGAAGGTATCGAAGCCAAAGCTCTGTCCGACATCATGGACCAGGCAGGTATCCAGGTGGAAGACAAGAGAAACACACGACGTGGCCACCTTCTTGTCTTCCCCAAACGCCAAGAAGACAGGAATAAACTAGCCAAAATAAAACTCCCAGTGGGACAGGTAAGGGAACCAAAGCAGAGGGTTAACTATAAAGAGCAGGACAAGATGACATTAGTTATGGTAGGAATTCCTCTTCACGTAGAAAACACAACTGTAGAACAGGACATAAAAAAACACCACAACATAAATTTAAAAGCAACCAGAATGATCAACAGCAAGACACAAAAGTCTACTGGTAAGTTCAAACTAACTTTTGAAAGAGAGAGCGATATGAACAATATTGGAAATCGGCTCTTGGGTTACACAATAGAAAGATATCGTAGAAAAACTCAGGTAAAACAATGTTATAGGTGCCAGCGTTTTGGTCACATAGCTTTTGACTGTAAAAATAAACATAAAAAATGTGGTAGATGTGGTGGAGAAACCCACCAGAAGCGAGATTGCACAGCTAGCGTTCCAAAATGTGCAAACTGTTTTGGCCCACACGCCTCTTCAGACAGATCCTGTCCAAAATTCCAAGAAATCATCAAGATGCTTGACCAAAGACAGGATAGACAAATAAGTAGAGCACATCAAGTTCTAAACAAAACTCACCAAATTAGGGGTAAAAGTACTCAGCAACATAAGCAGCCACAGGGAAATCAGAGACTAACACGACAAAAAACAAATGAGGTAAGATCCAACAATAAACCGTCATTCTCACGTCATGATATAACTGGTTTAACCATTGCTGTTGCAGCTACCATTCTTAGACTGAAATGTGCTGAAGCTGAGGCGGATAAAAACGAAGTACAGATCAAAGGGATGGACATAGCTCGTATCACAACAGAATCCATCAACTGGGATTTGAGAAGTGATGTCAGCTTCGCACAAGTGAGAGATGTCCTAACACACCTGAAAGCCTAGGTATGTATACACCCCCGCACATACACTCAAAAATACACTAGGAAAGCACAGTACAGTTCTTGTATAATGGCCACTCGTGATCAGGAACAAACTGAAATTATTCATATAAATATAAACGGAATCACGAACAAGCGCACCGAATTAATACACTATCTCAATGAGCATAACCCGCAATTTGTAACGATAAATGAAAGTAAAATCAGAAAACAACATACAATAAGGATCCCTAACTATCATGTAATAAGGACAGATAGAGAATATCCAGGTCGTGGGGTAGGAGGGGGTGTAGCAATCCTAATACGAAAGGACATAAAATTTAATCAATTAGACACGTCAGAATTTGATGAAGAATTCCTTGCAATATCATTCGAATCTGATAAAAGTAAGATTGCATTGGCTACGATATACAGCCGTCCTGGAACTTCACCTAGTGTTGAAAACTTTAAATTCATATTAAATAAACACCCAGATTCAATTTTTATGGGTGATTATAACTCAAAACACGAATTTTTTGGTTGTAAAAAATACAATAAAGAAGGGGATATATTATTTAATATTTCAGAGGAGCTCAATTTAATAGTTACAAATGACTTAACCCCAACACACTACACAAATACTTCTCGCGATATTTAAGATCTATGTTTTGTCAGTCGCAGTATCGCGACCAAGGTAGATAGATGTACAGTAGGCCTAGATGTAGGTAGCGACGACATGCCGGTTCCCCTGGTAATAAATTCGTCAAAAATTGCGAGACAAAATCAAAGAGAAACTCTACACCACTAAAAAACAGACTGGGTAAAACTTCGCAAAATAATTAATAAAAACTTAACACTAACAGACGCAATCACACCAGCAGAAATAGACGAAACAGTTAACAATATAGCTAATATAATTAAAACGGCGTTAGACAAATCCTGTCCGAAAAGTAAAGTAAAAGATATGGATTTTTTTATATCGGAAGAAACTAGCAAATTAATTAAGTTGAAACGAAAAATAAGACGGATAGCTCAAAAAACAAATAAGGCTGAACATAAAAACTTAGCAAATCGATTAAAAATATTAGCATCCAAAGCGGTACAAAACGACAAGGCAACCTGGTGGCAAACAAATGACAAGAAATTGATTCGGCAAAAAACAGTAAAAGTTTGTGGCAAAATTTTCACAAAATTAGCGGTAAAAGAGCACAGGCAGAGACTAACAACCCAGTTATTAAAAAAGACGGAAATCCAACAGAAAACGATTTAGAAAAAGCCAATGCGTTCGCTGAAACATTAGGGGAAATTCACAATACCCACAAAGGGCCAATTTTTGACAATAACTTAAAAAAAAAAGTGGACGACAAAATTGCAGAAAATTACCATCTTTTCAACCCACTAGCATCATATGTAGATAAAAAGGGCGATGATAACCCTATAATGAGACATATATCAATATCCGAAATTAAAAAACAACTAAGTAAAACCAAGGGTCGATCGGCACCTGGCCAAGACTGTATTCGATATACGGTACTAAAACAATGTCCAGAAATAGTATTCGCAAGCCTAGAACAAATTTACAATATATGCCTACAAACTGGTTTTTTTCCAGAGCCTTGGAAACAAGCAATGGGAACTATGATTCCAAAACCAAATAAAAACCACAAAATCACTACAAACTATATAGACGCATCAGCCTTCTAAGTTGTATCGGAAAATTATTTGAAAAAATACTTGCAAATAGAATAAGAGGCGAACTCGAAAAGAGAAAATTCTTTAATCAATGGCAACTTGGCTATAAAAATAAAAGATGCGCGATGGAACACATATTACGATAACAGATGACACCCTTACAGGCTTACAAGCAAATAGACTGGGGGTTGCCGTCTTTATAGATGTCGAAAAAGCGTTTGATTCAGTATGGCATAATGGCCTAAGATATAAGCTGATGAACAGTGAGCTGCCGAATAAAATTATACGATTAATGTCTTTGTTTATTTCAGACAGAACAATTACCGTTGAAAATTATTGATGAAATGTCAGATAAAGTAAAACTTAATGCTGGCACACCCCAAGGGTCTGTCCTCAGCCCGCTCTTATTTTTGATGTATGTGAATGATATTCCAGTAGATCCATGAACAACCAAGTAAAGATATCACAATTTGCGGATGATCTAGGTATGTGGACATTCGGCCCCAACGCCACATACGTCCAATATCGGATCCATAAAACATTATCGGCTCTGGAAAAGTAGTGCTCCAAATGGAGAATTAAATTAAATGCTAAAAAGACGCAGCTAATTGTACTTAAAAAGAACGGGAGACAACACAAAAAAATCAAGCTTCAATTATTCGGATAAGAAATAGATCATATGGAAGAAGCAACACTGCTGGGAGTGACTATCACCAAAACATTTAGCTTTCAATCACATATAGAAATGGCAATATCCAAAGCAAATATACGATTAAACTTACTAAGACTTCTAAGTGGTACTAACTGGGGATGTAAGCCTAAAATAATCATGCAATTATACAAACAATACGTTAGACCAGTCCTAGAATATGGAGCGATAGCTCTTCTATCGGCACCTAAAACAACACTAAAAAAGATACAACTAGTACAAAATAAAGCTATCAAGATAGCTTACCGCCTACCGTGGTGTACCAGCACACGCAAAATACATCAGCTAGCGGAAATCGAACCCATTAAAAATCGATTCCAATCATTAGCGAATAAATGTATACACTCATTAGAAGAACACTCAGAATTATTCAAACTTCAAAAGGATCTACATAATGCGATAAAGAAGAGGGACAAAACAAATTTTCTAGACGAATTACTAGAAAACTACAAGAAACAATATGGAAATGAAAATGGTATGTAGCAAAAAACAGCAAATTTTCTGCGAGCAGAACAACAGTTTTTAATTTAATCTCACTCTGAGAAACTCAAGAACACTTTTCATGAGCAGACGCTGGGCATCGATATATATTAAGTGGCATTTCACCTGGGATTATTCTTTTAAGTTTAGGGCTAGATTTATTGTTTTAAGTTTAGGGGACCCTTCCCGTCGCCTGTGTTATTGGACCGGGTGAGAACCTAAGAAAATTGTCAGAGCTGCTTTGTCAACTGACTCTTTCTTTGAGGTCTGGGAGGTTATCGCTCCCAGTGTAATGCTGAATATGTGGCAATGTCCATGTCTTGATTGATAAGTGTTAAAACTCATTAACTCACTGACACAGCCAACCGGACAACTGGTGCCGTGTGTGGGTGAATAAACTCATCGTCTGTCCGCAACGATCTTGCCCTCATTGTATGATATAATACCATTATCAGTCATACACTGAAGGCATCAGGGAGTTTTATCCGAAGAATTTCAGCAGACAGGATGCTAAAATTCAACGGTTTTACCCTGTCGTGCTGGCTCGGGGGCTAACGATTCTATTAAAGCTATTACCGGTAACTCCAAATGACGCTGAAGCGAATACAAGGACAGACTAAGTATTTGACGACGTAATAACTGAGATTAAAGGTAAAACCAAGGAATTTCACTATTTTCAGAGCAATGAGACACTATGACAAACTCGACAACTTTTAGCATTTATCAGAGGTATAGGTTGTAATAAAAGAAATACCCATTAAATGCTAACAGTTGAAAAATGATGAATTAACTACATTTCACAAGCTGGACCACGACAACAACGGACAACGGACGACAATATATGTGACAACAATATCTGAGTAAAAGAAGAGTTATGAAATTAAACACAAACATGTAATGGCTGGCTATATGGGGACTACTATTTATAGTAAGCCCCGATTGTCTTAAAACTACTCTCAGCGCCTTCGGCGCTAGGGTTCTATCAATCAATCACACCTTTAACCCTGACGGGACACTAACGCGTTCAATTATATTTTTCTCTAATTTGCAGCTAGAATTATTTCTCATTCAATTTCTAGCTTCAAATGACAAACAACATAATCAAGATATTAAAAAATAGACAAATCAAAAAAACAATTTTTTGCCTTATCTGCTGTTCTGCTTACTGTTGACCTCACACAATGTAAATTGTACATTATTGAGTTGTTTAGTTCGCTAGACACCTGACGTCTTGAAAACTTGTGCATAATTTCGTCTACATTTTTTGTTTGTTTTTAGTATGTAGATTTAGTATGAAGATTTTATTTTGGATGAACCGCTTTATAAAAGATTTGTTATATTGATATATAAATAATAGTGTCCCGCAGTTAAAGGGTGATCTTTGTCGTCTAATTGCTTTGGCCATCTTTGCTTGAACAGTACTGTTATATCATGTGTTAATCCTATGTACTTCTCGCTACAATGCTGGGTAATTCTTGGTCCAATGTCTTGGACGTAAGTCATTGGACTATACCCCATCCTGAATCTGGTGGGGTATAGTCTGGGCTTGTGGGGTATACTCTGGGAGCTCCCAGAGTATACCCTGGGGTATAGTCTGGGAGCTCTCAGACTCTACCTGAGGTATAGTCCCGACTATACCCAGGTATAGTCCAGTCAGGGGGGGGGTAATCTAGGCGGTTACACCGGCATCGTGAGGTCACTGTAGATAAGTCGTCGCGTTGTCGCGGTCGTGCTTTTTGGTACTTACTCAAGTGACATCATTTGTCCGGTGCTGGGGAAATGTCGGCTAAGTGTCTACACAATTGGGCCAATATTGTGCAAAATTATGCAAATACCGATTGGTCGTTCCAACAAACACGATAAATTGAACCTATTGTAATCTTGGTAGACTGTCTTCAACATTGGCATAACATTATACCACCATTGGTTCAATGCCTTGTGTTTGCTGGGTTTTAGCTGCGAAGAAAGAGGTGTTGTAAGTGTGATTAAAAATGGCGCTACATCATTGTTGAAATCACGCCCCCCCCCCTTCAATGATTACTACTCCTACCGTATAGTATAGTCACTTGTGAATGTTATTTATCAACATGTATTATTGTTTTTCAAAGACTCTTTTCTTGTCTTTCTTTGATAATAGCTATCTAATTATCTTGTGAATTACATGAGAATACTAGTATATACAAGGCAGAACAAGCAAATAGCAGCATGATATTGTGAAACAGGTGCACTTTTGTTATAAGTTGATGTAAGTAGCTGGACCAGTTTTTAAATAATTTCAATATTTTTCAATATAATAGCTAAACATATGGTAAACGAATCATTAACTGAATGTTGCATACCCCGCTATAATAATTTATGATTTTTTTGTGAGCTATATTCAATCCATTTAAGATGACTAGTACTCGTAAAGTACTCGTAAGTACTTGTTAAAAGTACTTTCATTATTAAAAGTACTTGAGTACAAGTACGAGTAAAGCACTTTTTAAAACTCTGAGTACTGAGTACCGACGAGTACTGCAAAATCGGTACTCGAGTACCAAAGTACCGAGTACTTTGGCCCCAAGCCTGATTTAATCCAAACATTTTACGCATAGCATAGTATACCTTTAACATCTACTTCAAATTTATTTTCCAAATCGACATATCAGCCCGCAAACACTACATTTAAAATGAATAAAAGGCACAACTAAAGATTTAATATTAGTGTCTTCACCATTATTTTACATTTCATGTCTAGTTAGACCCCTGTCATGACAATTGTGCCAAATAGACAATATCCTATTTTTTAACCATCCTGCTTCCACTTAAGTAGGCATGCATACCGCTTTAGACTTTTTTCAAATTTTCATATAGGCTATATACCTGGACTGCCAGAAACCCAGCCGCCACCATGAAAGTAGATCATCCCAGGAAGTAGAGCCCCTTCCTGAACATCCGGTGGACTGTAAACCAGCACTTCAACCCCATCAAACGTCTCCTCATGGATCTGACCGAACGAAAAAACAATAAACACAAAAATATGGACATCTTTGTTTCCCCAAAGATTAATGACATTCAAATTCAAACCATGCAATTGTGAAAGTAAAAACTAAAGCATACCATGGGTTAATAACACAAATTATTTCGCCGATATTTAATCCTGAAGATCCTCAATATATTGGTAAATGACAATGTATTTTCTTAGTTACCGTTTAAC
>OZ024903.1:85120864-85175864 GCA_964017125.1 Flabesymbios commensalis
AAAACAACAAATAAGATAAGCTAAAAGTATCCGTAACTAAGGAAACCTTATAAAAAGTAAAACGTACAAACGTGCTATTACTAAAGCAAAATTAAATACAAAAATAACATTACTAAACGGCTAAGTTAAATGCAATCTAACAACCCGATGGGGTAGAGACATATTGAGATATATAAGTATAAAAAGGCAAATAGAAACTCCACATAGATTTGTTTCATGACCATTTTAAGTCATAATGCCTGGATGAATCAGAATATTCTATTGGAATGCCTGACGTCTCCATTGATGAAAATAATCTATTAAATCCTAATTCAGAATTTATTTAACAATAAATACAAAACTAAACTTGTCAATTGAAAAATATATACGATTTCAAACATGTTTTAGATGAATACAAATATTACTAAATTCGAGAAATACTTTTGGTAGATGCTTAGTTAATACAATAATTCAATATTGAAGATGTTTGCCTTAAATATAAATATTTTTCGTCTTTTGAAACTGGAAATTGCGTTAGAACTTCCAGCTTCACATGAAAAAAAATAGAAACAAACAATTCAGGACGACAATACTTTCACAAAATACAGAATGACCGTGAATTACAAAATAATTGACACAAAGCCAGCCACTGTATAAAATAAGGGAAAGATTACATTACTCAGTTGTGAGCATACTATACACATTGGATCATAGTATGATGTAAGAAAAGGTGACAATTTGTCACCTTTTTTCATTATTAGCGAACTTTTTAATAGATAAAGGTACTTTATATTTGCAGATCGAAAACGAAAAGTGAATAGATAAAATTGCTTATTATTAGAGTGCTGATGACATGGTCATTTTTACCAACACACCTGAAGAATTATAAATGGTCACTGGCGACACATGGAAATTAATTAGTACATGTAAATGAATTTAAAAAAAATACCAGTGTGAACGTTTTTTTAGTTATTGTAAGTAGAATAACTGACAATAATAATTTTGTACCCTGATCAAAATTTTTTATGAGAAATAAAAAAATAAGACATGTAGGCCTACATTATATTACATTATTGCAAAGAATTGTCATTGATGACACAAGACTATACTTAAAAAAAAAACTTAACGCTAATCTCCTGGTACGTCGAAAAAACCCGTCATTTCTTTAACACTTTCAGGCCTGAATTTACCATTGTCATCTTCATCCACTACAAGCCGCGAATTGCTGTCGCAATTCTCGACTTATAGTAGATGAAGATGATTTGAAGTGGTTGAAAAAATAAGGAAAATTGCCATGTATTGGTAAACCAGTTTCATGGAAATTTTCATTCTGAAGCCCTCAGTTGTAGGAAAATTAAGTCTGTTTTCAGGGAAGTAATATGATGCTTTAATGCATCGCGAGGGCTTAAAGGGTTTTAAAGAAAATACTGCATATCAGGTTACACGGATCGAGAAGCCAAACTCAAGGATCTACTGAAGCATATCCTTGAAAATGGTGATGTTTTTTTCCGGTGTGTCCTCTTTTTTGCTAATCTGTCTGTGACTATTGTGTTTCGCTAGCGCCACCCACAGCTTCAAGTGGGTGAAAATTACTCATATTTGTTTAATATCAGACCAAAAATTACAAATGTTGATGTTGCAACACACATTTTACAGTCATGCTTAGCGCTTATAGGGTTAACCTAATCTGCCTAGTTATAACCCTTGATTTTAAAATAGTAATTTTAAAATCTCCCTAATAAATAAATTCCAGCTGCAAATAAACTCAAAAAAGCACGGAAACACTCACCTTGGATATTAATATTTTCGATTACGAAGCAGGCATTTGCTTCAAGTGACCAAAATATATATTAAAAAATCATTATATTTAATTATTTAAGTAGTTGAATGAATGAATGAATGAATGAATGAATGAATGAATGAATAAACGAATGGATGGATGCATGAGTGAGTGAAAAAACGAACGAATATTATTTTATGATTGATTTTATATTTACAATGAATGAATGAATGAATGAATGAATGAATGAAATCTTATATAGCGCATGTATCCAGCCGGCGGCTGTTCAGAGCGCTGTACATCGAGAGTAACTTAGCAAGGCCTGTTATCATTCAAATTCCAACTCAGTCTCCTGGGAGATATACAGCTGAGCTGCCATTGAGGCGCATCAAGCTATTTTCATTCCAAGCGAATTCGCCTTATGTGCCAAGTACTCACACATTGTGGATTTTCTGGGGTCTCGCTGGATGGGAACTGCGCCTACGTCCATTGAGGTTCTTTTACGTCCAACTCTAGGTCAGTCAGACGAGCCATCTGATTTACGTGGTTCTCTGAGCCCCACGAGTGTATACAGCACCTGGCAGTCACCAGGCGGTCACCCATCCAATTATGAACCGGGCGCGACGTCGCCTAACTTCAGTGATAGAGCCAATCACGATGAGCGAACGCCGTATTCCGTATATGAACGCTATCGACCAATAGTGTCCTGATCCCAGACTATAATATTTATCTATGCATTTTTCTATATTTCTTTTATCGTCCCCCAGCTGTCAATTAATGTGGATGCCACTCAAATAACATCACCAAACATTTTTTTATAAATAATTACCGATTAAGTTTTATTAGAAGTCGTCGTATCAATATCGTAATAAACATCGATTGACCTTCATTGCAAGTCGTCAATATTGCTGTCATCACTAGTTAGGCTTTGTTGTTCTTTTGAGGGACAAAAAAGGCATCATGGCTTAAGTGTCGCACTTATTACCACAACGAAATGAGAGTTGTTGATTGTTAATTCCACACCACGTGACGTGACATATCGTCCGTCATCATGTATAGTCTTAGTAACCAAGCTGCCAACAGTGATTTCACGATGAAAACTTTTCTTGGTTTGACAACTTCAATCCATGCCGGGTATTATTAATCATCCAATTGGCTATCTGATTTCACGACATCATGAAGATGATTGATGCAAGTTAAACTTGATATATCTATCAACGAAGAAAGTTGATATATCTAGAATTGATTTTCAATAATGAGATTACTTTTCAGCTTTCATCATTTCGCCCACACTCTATACCACTCAATGTGAGTCACTACTATACACCTGACAAGGTCGTTGGTGGCTAGTGACGCTGCAGTGAAAATACAAACAATAAACATTTTTATAACATTTGTACAATGTTAGACCAACGCCTAATGTTATAGAAATGTTTTGTGTTTCCTGGGTAACTGCTTACTTGAAATATTAAGTCATCAAACACGAGATGTTGTCCCGATGTCGGTTTGGTGTTGGGCCAGCGTCGTTGACTATGGGCCACTGTATACAACGTTGAATCATCATTAATCCATCTTATCCAGCCAATGCTAGACATACGCAAATCGCAGCTTAAGCCGTGGCAACGCGTGCATACCAAAGACATGAATATTAATCAGCGGCGGTAAATGCAGTCATGTAGCCTCAATACTACATATAGGGTCACACTCGGGTCAGATGACATTTTTGTCGATTAGTTGATGTGATGTGATATTTGTAGCGTGTATGCATATTATATCAGTACATCCTGAATTCAAAGATCACTTGATAGCACTGTTAAAGATGTTTTACTCCAGTATTGAATTCTCGTATGTTGTTTACCGGGTGATTGTACGTATTAGCTGTGTATATTATAGACAGCTAGTATAATAATGGTACCAACAGTGTACTGGTGATATACTTGCTGATGATATCAACAAATTTTTATTCAATGTTGGGTCAGTGGCGGTCACGAATTACCCAGCAAATACGAAACTTTGACTCAATGTTGTTTTGTGTTGGCTCACCGTCTTCGACGTCGGCCCACTATCAAAAGAACATTGGGGGAATTTGGGGCAGCGTGTCTTGTTTGTTATGTATGCCTACTAATATAAGGTAAGAAGCAAAAGTAACTTCTCATCAAACACAAGGCGTCCACCCAATGTTGAAACATAGGGTCGATTTCCCTTGTTTACTTTACAGTTATTATTGCAATTTTTTGTCAGCAGTGTTTATAAAGAGACTGGTCTAAATATCAAAAATAGGTTTTGAGATGTAGTCTAGCCCAACCCCCTCTTCTCCGTATTCACTCTAATCTTTACGGCAGTAATGTTAACTTTATGACAATTTCACTTGTTTTGGCCACATAGATCTTTTCAGACTCAGACTCATATTCCGACAAATTTATTCGATTTTCTACAGAAGTTAATAGTACAAACATATTTTTTATAAAGAAACAGCATGAACAAAAGCAATTGTAGAAAATCAAGAGACTTCTACATAGACTTTAGGTCGCTGGCATAGAAGCCACCCGAAAGAAAAAATACATAGATAGTTTATATCATTCTAATAATGATGTTAAGAGTAGAATAATAATTATATGACCTAATAAAAGTACATGAGAGCAAATGAAGTTATTTGTACATCATACAAAAAAAAACTACTCATGCGACCAAACAAAACAATTGACCAAATTACAGGTATTCGAATAATTATCAATAAAATAACGTTTTATATAGATCATTAAACCAGAGAGACTGTGTGTAAATAATTTATCTTCTATAATATGAGGGCAACTGCTAAACGTAGTCACAATACGATATGCAATATATTGTTTTACAATTTTTTTTTTAATTCGAAAATCAATATATAGATCATTGCTTCAGGTGTAGTAATTTTGTGAATTTTGATTAAACATCAATGTTAGAAAATAAGAAGGTAACTCTGCATTAAGGTAGCGATAATAAAATTTTACTTGCTGAATTATACCATGTCTTCGAATTTAATCATAGAGAGTTACTAAGCGTGATGATCCTTAACACTTTTTCTGCAAAGAAGTCTTATTATGATGATCACCCCACGCCAATAAGCAGTATGTCGTGTGAGGTAAAATTAGAGAATTATATAACACAACTAAAATATCAGTTGGCAATGTCTGTCTTCAAATTATAAATAATCCTATAGAACGTGATATTGTATTAGCAATATAGTTGACATTCCATTTTAAATTCTTTTTAATTATTAAACCAAGAAAAATAAAATTAGCAACATTTTTAATGTCAGCACCATTTATAGTTATTGTTGGATAAACAATTGTTTTTTGACTCTGATGGAAAAACATACATTTTGATTTTGAAATGTTTAGTGATAGTTTATTACATTCAAGCCACAAAAATTAATTTATCTAATTCTTTGTTAATTAAATTTATATTTTTTGTATTAATTTTACTGATGATTGTAGTATCATCAGCAAGAAGAATGAAATTAAAAAGTGTACTTGTATTTACAAAATCATTATTGTAGGGCTAGAAAAAGAAGGGGAACTAGAATTGATCCCTGGGGAACCCCTGTCGTAATTTGTGCTATTTCGGAAATTTGATTGTCAAAACTTACATATTGCTGTCTATTTGAAAGATATGTTGCTAGAAGATCTTGAGAAATACCAGAAATAGCTAAATACGAAAGTTTATCAATTAATATATCATGATTTAAAATATGTCTATACATAGATATGTATAGAAAAGGCCTATTTTATATCATTCTAATAATTATGTTAAGAATAGATTATTATATTACATGAGAGCAAATGAAGTTATAATGTGTACATAATACAAAAGCAAAACTACTCATACGACCAAACAAAACAATTGACCAAATAACAGGTATTCGAATAATTATCAATAAAATAACGTTTTATATAGATCATTAAACCAGGGAGACTGTGTGTAAATAGTTTATTATAATATGAGGGCAACTGTTAATAGTAGTTACAATACGATATGCAATACATTGTTTTACAAATTCCTTTTTACTTCGAGAATCGATATATAATTTATTGCTTCAGGTGTGGTAATTATGTGGATTTCGATTAAATATCAATGTTAGAAAATGATAAGGTAACTTTGCATTAAGGAACCGACAATAAAATATTGCTGAATTTTTACCATGTCTTCGAATTTTATCATAGAGAGTGGTTTTAATATAGGTTCTGAATGAGCGAAACGCTTACTGAACGTGATAATCATTAACACTGCAGCAAAGAAACCTTATTTTAATGGTCACCCCACGCCAATAAGCAGTATGTCATGCGAGGTAAAATTAGAGAATTATATAACACAACTAAAATACCAGTTGGCAATGTATGTCTTAATATCATAAATAAACCTATAGAACGTGATATTTTACTAGCAATATAGTTGACATAGGAATTCCATTTCAAATTCTTGTTATTTATTAAACAAAGAAAATTAAAATTATCAAAATTTTTAATGTCAACACCATTTATAGTTATTGTTGTCGTGAAACCGTCGCATGGCCAAACACACGCCATACTAATATATTAAGGTGGTTCCTACGACTACCAACACTTACAGTATCGACGAAAACATAGATACAAGTATGATACGTGTACCTGCAGATAATATATACTCAGTATTTTTAACCCTTAATTTGATTAAAACAATCATAGATAAATTTTGTCACTGTTATGCCACTGTTATGTCTCTAGATATCATAAATCGTAGAAACATATCCTTTGTCGGTTGCATATTGATAATTGAGGCTACAGAATTAAGCAAGATTTCGCGTTTATTACTCATAGCATTAAAGTGGAGAAGAAGATGTATTTTGTCGTCACTTTCGTTTGATTCACACCTTGTGCATATTCATTGGCTCATTGGAGTTATTTTATTATTGTATCGTCCTCTCTCTATTTTTCAATAATGTGAGCTCATTCGATATCTCGTGGTTCCCCTTTATGTTTAAGATATATGGTTCAACACACAAAGATTTTTTTAATAATGAATATGTTCGCAGCTTACTTGAACTCTCGATATGTTGTCTCCACCGCTGTGTAAATATTCTAACAATTGAATCTTTAAAAAAAGTATGCATTTATTTGTATTGCCAATATGCTGCGTTTCCCAAGCTTGATCTAGCTCGGTTTGTTCAAGGACAGGCCGAATACGCGAGCACCAGTTTCTGAATCTAGTGACATCTAGCTCTAGTAGCATATTGTAGGCATTCTGACAGGGTGATTCTGAGATAGGTCTAGAATTCTACACCTATATTTTACAGCTTTAATATGCTGCCTGATAATCAATGGAAATCGTCCTGTGTCACAATATATTGCAGGAGTGGGTGTTTGCTTTCTAACACCTAGAGTTGATTTAATAAATTTTAGATGTATTTTTTCCAAATCATTAACACTATCATCGGTATACCATAATATCACTTGCATACTCTTATTTGAGCAGTATTTGACAATCAAATACATTGAATTAACTACAGGACGAGATTGCTTTTGTAGAGAAAAAACTGCTTTACCAGCTTGGGAAGCGAGATGAAGGAATGTTTCCTTCAATACATTCTTAGGATATTTAGTGCTATATACAGCCTAAAGATATTTATATTTTTCAGCTTTTTCTAGTACGCTATCACCATAGTAGAAGTTGTCACATTCTGACGTATAGCGTTTGTTAAAAATGATAACTTTTGTTTTGGGAATGCTGACTATAATATCCCACAGAGAAGCATACTTATACAGGGCAGTTAATTGCTTTTGCAATCCATTAGCAGAATCTGAAAAAAAGACAAGGTCGTCGATGCTAGAAGATTTTCTATAAGTTTATCTATTAATATATCATGATTTAAAGTGTCAAAGTCTTTTGACATATCAAAAAATACTCCAACAGGGACCTTCCCTTCTTGCATCAAAAACGTAATTGTATCTATTAATTCCAAAGCAGCAAAGTCAGTTGAATGGCCTTGTCTAAAGCCATGTTGACTGCTATAGAGTAATTTATTACTTTCAAGATAAGCATAGAATTGTGAGTGAATAACTTTTTCGAATATTTCAGATAAAGATGGTAAAATAGATATAGGTCTATAGTTAGAAAAAAGTGTATTGTCACCCTTTTTGTATAATGGCTTTGGCGATTTTTAGTTTATCTAGAAAAATTCCCGTCGTAAACATTTGATTAATTAAAACAGTAATTGGTTGGACAATTATCGATTTGATAGATATTAATAAAGAATTGGAAATACCATCTACACCATGGCTGGTCTTATTTTTCAAATGATCTATTGCTTTGATAATATCAATATTACCCATTAGATTAAAATCAAAATCAGGTAATGTTTTTTTAATTAAATATTTTTTATATGATTTAGTAGGATGGCTTTTCAGGAGCGTTATTTGTAAAAAATAAATTTAAATGATTGGCAATTTTCGTCTTACCTTTAACAGTTTTATTGTTCCACGTGAAAAATTCTGGCATATCAGTGTGCTTCTTTGTATTCATTTTGGTGCTTATAGGTAACCAAGTTTGTTTGATACTATGTTGAAAACAAAATTCATAATAACATTGTTTCGCTTCTTTAATTAGACTTCTAAGTATTTTATCATAACTACGAAGGTTGGATTTAATAAGAGAGAATTCATTAGCATGATTAGATTCCGGATCAGATATACGCATAGCTTTATATAGTTTGTTTCTTAATTTTATTGACTTTAAGATTCCTTGTGTTATCAACGCGGACTTTTTGTGTTTATATTTATTGAACTTTACTGGGGCTTTTTGAGTGTTTGTCTTTCATTTCGGCAATGCAATTATCGAAAATATAAAAATTGTTATTAGGATCAGCATTTGGACTTAAGTCTTATTTGCTAAGTATATTAGATGTTTGTAGTTCTTGCTTAAAGTTATTTTTGGATGTTTGCGTACAATAACAACTTTATCATTTTTTTATGTCGGGGATGTAAATTGATGCTTGCAAAATATGGCTGGTGGTCAGATAATCTATCAGTAAGGATGTACCAGAAGTACATTTTAAAGTATTTGAAGATAGCTTACAAAATATGTTATAGATTAATGTACCTCTTGTATCGGTAAATCTCGTTGGCAAATTATTCAAAGGCAAAAAACCATGAAAAGTTCGGACCATGCTGCTTACAATGTCAAGGACACAATTTTTGTTGGCACTAATTTTCAAAATGGAACATATTCTATGGTGTAATGAATCATGGCCATTAGTACAGGGAACTGACGTTGTACGGTGAAAGTGCATTACAACACGAGGTGGGATTGACACTGTATGGTGACAATACATTACAACACGAGGGTGACTGACACTGTACGATAACAGTACATTATAACACGAGGCGGGACTGATACTGTAAAGGGACAGTGCATTACAACAAGAGGGGGGGGGCAGACTCTGTACGGTGGCAGTACATTACAGCACGAGATGAGACTGACACCATACAGGGACAGTGCATTACAACACGAGGTGGGACTGACACTGTATGGTGACAGTGCATTACAACACGAGATGGGACTGACACCATACAGGGACAGTGCATTACAACATAATGGGGACTGACACTGCATAGTGACAGTGCATTACAACACGAGGTGGGACTGACACTGTACGGTGGCAGTGCATTACAATATGGGACTAAACGCTCTACGTTGACAGCACAATACAACGTGAAGCGGGACTTACGTTGTATGGTGACAGAGCATTACAACATAAGGGGGACTGACACTGTATGGTGACACTGCATTACAACACGAAGGGAGGAATAACACTATACAGGGACATTGCATTACAACACGAAGGGGAACTGACGCAATACAGGGAAAGTGCATTACAACACAAAGGGGAACTGACGCAATACAGGGACAGTGCATTACAGCACGTAGCGGGACGGACACTGGATGGTGACAGTGCATTACAACACGAGGTGGGACTGACACTGTATGGTTACAGTGCATTACAACACGAGGTGGGACTGACACTGTATGGTAACAGTGTATCACAACACGAGGTGGGACTGACACTGTATGGTGATAGTGCATTACAACATGAGGTGGGACTGACACTGTATGGTGACAGTTCATTACAACACGAGGTGGGACTGACACTGTATGGTGACAGTGCATTACAACACGAGGTGGGACTGACACTGGATGGTGACAGTGCATTACAACACGAGGTGGGACTGACACAGTATAGTTACAGTGCATTACAACACGAGGTGAGACTGACACTGTATGGCGACAGTGCATTACAACACGAGGTGGGACTGACACTGTATGGTGACAGTTCATTACAACACGAGGTGGGACTGACACTGTATGGTGACAGTGCATTACAACACGAGGTGGGACTGACACTGTATGGTGACAGTGCATTACAACACGAGGTGGGACTGACACTGGATGGTGACAGTGCATTACAACACGACGTGGGACTGACACTGTATGGTGACAGTGCATTACAACACGAGGTGGGACTGACACTGTATGGTGACAGTGCATTACAACACGAGGTGGGACTGACACTGGATGGTGACAGTGCATCACAACACGACGTGGGACCGACACTGTATGGTGACTGTTCATTACAACACAAAGGAGACTGACACTGTATGGTGACAGTGCATTACAACACGAGGTGGGACTGACACTGTATGGTGACAGTGTATCACAACACGAGGTGGGACTGACACTCTATGGTGACAGTGCATTACAACACGAGGTGGGACTGACACTGTATGGTGACAGTGTATCACAACACGAGGTGAGACTGACACTGTATGGTGACAGTGCATTACAACACGAGGTGGGACTGACACTGTATGGTGACAGTGCATTACAACACGAGGTGGGACTGACACTGTATGGTGACAGCTCATTACACTACGAGGTGGGACTGACACTGTATGGTGACAGTGCATTACAACACGAGGTGGGACTGACACTGTATGGTGACAGTTCATTACAACACGAGGAGGGACTGACACTGTATGGTGACAGTGCATTACAACACGAGGTGGGACTGACACTGTATGGTGACAGTGTATCGCAACACGAGGTGGGACTGACACTGTATGGTGACAGTGCATTACAACACGAGGTGGGACTGACACTGGATGGTGACAGTGCATTACAACACGACGTGGGACTGACACTGTATGGTGACAGTGCATTACAACACGAGGTGGGACTGACACTGTACGGTGGCAGTGCATTACAATATGGGACTAAACGCACTACGTTGACAGCACAATACAACGTGAAGCGGGACTTACGTTGTATGGTGACAGAGCATTACACCATAAGGGGGACTGACACTGTATGGTGAAACTGCATTACAACACGAAGGGAGGAATAATACTATACAGGGACAGTGCATTACAACACGAAGGGGAACTGACGCAATACAGGGAAAGTGCACTACAACACAAAGGGGAACTGACGCAATACAGGGACAGTGCATTACAGCACGTAGCGGGACGGTCACTGGATGGTGACAGTGCATTACAACACGAGGTGGGACTGACACTGTATGGTTACAGTGCATTACAACACGAGGAGGGACTGACACTGTATGGTGACAGTTCATTACAACACGAGGTGGGACGGACACTGTATGGTGACAGTGTATCACAACACGAGGTGGGACTGACACTGTATGGTGACAGTGCATTACAACACGAGGTGGGACTGACACTGTATGGTGACAGTGTATCACAACACGAGGTGGGACTGACACTGTATGGTGACAGTGCATTACAACACGAGGTGGGACTGACATTGTATGGTGACAGTGCATTACAACACGAGGTGGGACTTACACTGTATGGTGACAGTGCATTACAACACGAGGTGGGACTGACACTGTATGGTGACAGTTCATTACAACACGAGGTGGGACTGACACTGTATGGTGACAGTGCATTACAACACGAGGTGGGACTGACACTGTATGGTGACAGTGTATCACAACACGAGGTGGGACTGACACTGTATGGTGACAGTGCATTACAACACGAGGTGGGACTGACACTGTATGGTGACAGTGCATTACAACACGAGGTGGGACTGACACTGGATGGTGACAGTGCATTACAACACGACGTGGGACTGACACTGTATGGTGACAGTGCATTACAACACGAGGTGGGACTGACACTGTATGGTGACAGTGCATTACAACACGAGGTGGGACTGACACTGTATGGTGACAGTTCATTACAACACGATGTGGGACTTACACTGTATGGTGACAGTGCATTACAACACGAGGTGGGACTGACACTGGATGGTGACAGTGCATCACAACACGACGTGAGACCGACACTGTATGGTGACAGTTCATTACAACACAAAGGAGACTGACACTGTATGGTGACAGTTCATTACACCACGAGGTGGGACTGACACTGTATGGTGACAGTGCATTACAACACGAGGTGGAACTGACACTGTATGGTGATAGTGCATTACAACATGAGGTGGGACTGACACTGTATGGTGACAGTTCATTACAACACGAGGTGGGACTGACACTGTATGGTGACAGTGCATTACAACACGAGGTGGGACTGACACTGGATGGTGACAGTGCATTACAACACGAGGTGGGACTGACACTGTATAGTTACAGTGCATTACAACACGAGGTGAGACTGACACTGTATGGCGACAGTGCATTACAACACGAGGTGGGACTGACACTGTATGGTGACAGTTCATTACAACACGAGGTGGGACTGACACTGTATGGTGACAGTGCATTACAACACGAGGTGGGACTGACACTGTATGGTGACAGTGCATTACAACACGAGGTGGGACTGACACTGGATGGTGACAGTGCATTACAACACGACGTGGGACTGACACTGTATGGTGACAGTGCATTACAACACGAGGTGGGACTGACACTGTATGGTGACAGTGTATCACAACACGAGGTGGGACTGACACTGTATGGTGACAGTGCATTACAACACGAGGTGGGACTGACACTGTATGGTGACAGTGCATAACAACACGAGGTGGGACTGACACTGGATGGTGACAGTGCATTACAACACGAGGTGGGACTGACACTGTATGGTGACAGTTCATTACAACACGAGGAGGGACTGACACTGTATGGTGACAGTGCATTACAACACGAGGTGGGACTGACACTGTATGGTGACAGTGTATCACAACACGAGGTGGGACTGACACTGTATGGTGACAGTGCATTACAACACGAGGTGGGACTGACACTGTATGGTGACAGTGCATAACAACACGAGGTGGGACTGACACTGGATGGTGACAGTGCATTACAACACGACGTGGGACTGACACTGTATGGTGACAGTGCATTACAACACGAGGTGGGACTGACACTGTACGGTGGCAGTGCATTACAATATGGGACTAAACGCTCTACGTTGACAGCACAATACAACGTGAAGCGGGACTTACGTTGTATGGTGACAGAGCATTACAACATAAGGGGGACTGACACTGTATGGTGACACTGCATTACAACACGAAGGGAGGAATAACACTATACAGGGACAGTGCATTACAACACGAAGGGGAACTGACGCAATACAGGGAAAGTGCATTACAACACAAAGGGGAACTGACGCAATACAGGGACAGTGCATTACAGCACGTAGCGGGACGGACACTGGATGGTGACAGTGCATTACAACACGAGGTGGGACTGACACTGTATGGTTACAGTGCATTACAACACGAGGTGGGACTGACACTGTATGGTGACAGTTCATTACAACACGAGGTGGGACTGACACTGTATGGTGACAGTGCATCACAACACGAGGTGGGACTGACACTGTATGGTGACAGTGCATTACAACACGAGGTGGAACTGACACTGTATGGTGACAGTGTATCACAACACGAGGTGGGACTAACACTGTATGGTGACAGTGCATTACAACACGAGGTGGGACTGACATTGTATGGTGACAGTGCATTACAACACGAGGTGGGACTGACACTTTATGGTGACAGCTCATTACACCACGAGGTGGGACTGACACTGTATGGTGACAGTGCATTACAACACGAGGTGGGACTGACACTGTATGGTGACAGTTCATTACAACACGAGGTGGGACTGACACTGTATGGTGACAGTGCATTACAACACGAGGTGGGACTGACACTGTATGGTGACAGTGTATCACAACACGAGGTGGGACTGACACTGTATGGTGACAGTGCATTACACCACGAGGTGGGACTGACATTGTATGGTGACAGTGCATTACAACACGAGGTGGGACTGACACTGGATGGTGACAGTGCATTACAACACGACGTGGGACTGACACTGTATGGTGACAGTGCATTACAACACGAGGTGGGACTGACACTGTATGGTGACAGTTCATTACAACACGAGGTGGGACTGACACTGTATGGTGACAGTGCATTACAACACGAGGTGGGACTGACACTGTATGGTGACAGTGTATCACAACACGAGGTGGGACTGACACTGTATGGTGACAGTGCATTACAACACGAGGTGGGACTGACACTGTATGGTGACAGTGCATTACAACACGAGGTGGGACTGACACTGGATGGTGACAGTGCATTACAACACGACGTGGGACTGACACTGTATGGTGACAGTGCATTACAACACGAGGTGGGACTGACACTGTATGGTGACAGTGCATTGCAACACGAGGTGGGACTGACACTGTATGGTGACAGTTCATTACAACACGATGTGGGACTTACACTGTATGGTGACAGTGCATTACAA
The DNA here is from genome assembly GCA_964017125.1 of Flabesymbios commensalis. NCBI lineage: Eukaryota > Metazoa > Annelida > Polychaeta > Terebellida > Flabelligeridae > Flabesymbios > Flabesymbios commensalis. The sequence continues at coordinate 85,135,462 of OZ024903.1, forward strand.
CACGAGGTGGGACTGACACTGGATGGTGACAGTGCATCACAACACGACGTGAGACCGACACTGTATGGTGACAGTTCATTACAACGCAAAGGAGACTGACACTGTATGGTGACAGTGCATTACAACACGAGGTGAGACTGACACTGTATGGTGACAGTTCATTACAACACGAGGTGGGACTGACACTGTATGGTGACAGTTCATTACAACACGAGGTGGGACTGACACTGTATGGTGACAGTGCATTACAACACGAGGTGGGACTGACACTGTATGGTGACAGTGCATTACAACACGAGGTGGGACTGGCACTGGATGGTGACAGTGCATTACAACACGAGGTGGGACTGACACTGTATAGTTACAGTGCATTACAACACGAGGTGAGACTGACACTGTATGGCGACAGTGCATTACAACACGAGGTGGGACTGACACTGTATGGTGACAGTTCATTACAACACGAGGTGGGACTGACACTGTATGGTGACAGTGCATTACAACACGAGGTGGGACTGACACTGTATGGTGACAGTGCATTACAACACGAGGTGGGACTGACACTGGATGGTGACAGTGCATTGCAACACGACGTGGGACTGGCACTGCATGGTGACAGTGCATTACAACACGAGGTGGGACTGACACTGTATGGTGACAGTGTATCACAACACGAGGTGGGACTGACACTGTATGGTGACAGTGCATTACAACACGAGGTGGGACTGACACTGTATGGTGACAGTGCATAACAACACGAGGTGGGACTGACACTGGATGGTGACAGTGCATTACAACACGAGGTGGGACTGACACTGTATGGTGACAGTTCATTACAACACGAGGAGGGACTGACACTGTATGTTGACAGTGCATTACAACACGAGGTGGGACTGACACTGTATGGTGACAGTGTATCACAACACGAGGTGGGACTGACACTGTATGGTGACAGTGCATTACAACACGAGGTGGGACTGACACTGTATGGTGACAGTGCATAACAACACGAGGTGGGACTGACACTGGATGGTGACAGTGCATTACAACACGACGTGGGACTGACACTGTATGGTGACAGTGCATTACAACACGAGGTGGGACTGACACTGTACGGTGGCAGTGCATTACAATATGGGACTAAACGCTCTACGTTGACAGCACAATACAACGTGAAGCGGGACTTACGTTGTATGGTGACAGAGCATTACAACATAAGGGGGACTGACACTGTATGGTGACACTGCATTACAACACGAAGGGAGGAATAACACTATACAGGGACAGTGCATTACAACACGAAGGGGAACTGACGCAATACAGGGAAAGTGCATTACAACACAAAGGGGAACTGACGCAATACAGGGACAGTGCATTACAGCACGTAGCGGGACGGACACTGGATGGTGACAGTGCATTACAACACGAGGTGGGACTGACACTGTATGGTTACAGTGCATTACAACACGAGGTGGGACTGACACTGTATGGTGACAGTTCATTACAACACGAGGTGGGACTGACACTGTATGGTGACAGTGCATCACAACACGAGGTGGGACTGACACTGTATGGTGACAGTGCATTACAACACGAGGTGGAACTGACACTGTATGGTGACAGTGTATCACAACACGAGGTGGGACTGACACTGTATGGTGACAGTGCATTACAACACGAGGTGGGACTGACATTGTATGGTGACAGTGCATTACAACACGAGGTGGGACTGACACTTTATGGTGACAGCTCATTACACCACGAGGTGGGACTGACACTGTATGGTGACAGTGCATTACAACACGAGGTGGGACTGACACTGTATGGTGACAGTTCATTACAACACGAGGTGGGACTGACACTGTATGGTGACAGTGCATTACAACACGAGGTGGGACTGACACTGTATGGTGACAGTGTATCACAACACGAGGTGGGACTGACACTGTATGGTGACAGTGCATTACAACACGAGGTGGGACTGACATTGTATGGTGACAGTGCATTACAACACGAGGTGGGACTGACACTGGATGGTGACAGTGCATTACAACACGACGTGGGACTGACACTGTATGGTGACAGTGCATTACAACACGAGGTGGGACTGACACTGTATGGTGACAGTGCATTACAACACGAGGTGGGACTGACACTGTATGGTGACAGTTCATTACAACACGAGGTGGGACTTACACTGTATGGTGACAGTGCATTACAACACGAGGTGGGACCGACACTGGATGGTGACAGTGCATCACAACACGACGTGGGACCGACACTGTATGGTGACAGTTCATTACAACACAAAGGAGACTGACACTGTATGGTGACAGTGCATTACAACACGAGGTGGGACTGACACTGTATGGTGACAGTTCATTACACCACGAGGTGGGACTGACACTGTATGGTGACAGTGCATTACAACACGAGGTGGAAAAGACACTGTATGGTGATAGTGCATTACAACATGAGGTGGGACTGACACTGTATGGTGACAGTTCATTACAACACGAGGTGGGACTGACACTGTATGGTGACAGTGCATTACAACACGAGGTGGGACTGACACTGGATGGTGACAGTGCATTACAACACGAGGTGGGACTGACACTGTATAGTTACAGTGCGTTACAACGCGAGGTGAGACTGACACTGTATGGCGACAGTGCATTACAACACGAGGTGGGACTGACACTGTATGGTGACAGTTCATTACAACACGAGGTGGGACTGACACTGTATGGTGACAGTGCATTACAACACGAGGTGGGACTGACACTGTATGGTGACAGTGCATTACAACACGAGGTGGGACTGACACTGGATGGTGACAGTGCATTACAACACGACGTGGGACTGACACTGTATGGTGACAGTGCATTACAACACGAGGTGGGACTGACACTGTATGGTGACAGTGCATTACAACACGAGGTGGGACTGACACTGTATGGTGACAGTTCATTACAACACGAGGTGGGACTTACGCTGTATGGTGACAGTGCATTACAACACGAGGTGGGACTGACACTGGATGGTGACAGTGCATCACAACACGACGTGGGACCGACACTGTATGGTGACAGCTCATTACAACACAAAGGAGACTGACACTGTATGGTGACAGTGCATTACAACACGATGTGGGACTGACACTGTATGGTGACAGTTCATTACACCACGAGGTGGGACTGACACTGTATGGTGACAGTGCATTACAACACGAGGTGGGACTGACACTGTATGGTGATAGTGCATTACAACATGAGGTGGGACTGACGCTGTATGGTGACAGTTCATTACAACACGAGGTGGGACTGACACTGTATGGTGACAGTGCATTACAACACGAGGTGGGACTGACACTGGATGGTGACAGTGCATTACAACACGAGGTGGGACTGACACTGTATAGTTACAGTGCATTACAACACGAGGTGAGACTGACACTGTATGGCGACAGTGCATTACAACACGAGGGGGGACTGACACTGTATGGTGACAGTTCATTACAACACGAGGTGGGACTGACACTGTATGGTGACAGTGCATTACAACACGAAGTGGGACTGACACTGGATGGTGACAGTGCATTACAACACGACGTGGGACCGACACTGTATGGTGACAGTTCATTACAACACAAGGGAGACTGACACTGTATGGTGACAGTGCATTACAGCACGAGGTGGGACTGACACTGTATGGTGACAGTTCATTACACCACGAGGTAGGACTGACACTGTATGGTGACAGTGCATTACAACACGAGGTGGAACTGACACTGTATGGTGACAGTGCATTACAACACGAGGTGGGACTGACACTGTATGTTGACAGTTCATTACAACACGAGGTGGGACTGACACTGTATGGTGACAGTGCATTACAACACGAGGTGGGACTGACACTGGATGGTGACAGTGCATTACAACACGAGGTGGGACTGACACTGTATAGTTACAGTGCATTACAACACGAGGTGAGACTGACACTGTATGGCGACAGTGCATTACAACACGAGGTTGGACTGACACTGTATGGTGACAGTGCATTACAACACGAGGTGGGACTGACATTGTATGGTGACAGTGCATTACAACACGAGGTGGGACTGACACTGTATGGTGACAGTTCATTACAACACGAGGTGGGACTGACACTGTATGGTGACAGTGCATTACAACACGAGGTGGGACTGACACTGTATGGTGACAGTGCATTATAACACAAGGGGGACTGATACTGTATGGTGACAGTGCATTACAACACGAGGTGGGACTGACACTGTATGGTGACAGTTCATTACAACACGAGGTGGGACTGACACTGTATGGTGACAGTGCATTACAATACAAGGGGGACTGACACTGGATGGTGACAGTGCATTACAACACGAGGTGGGACTGACACTGTATGGTGACAGTGCATTACAACACGAGGTGGGACTGACACTGGATGGTGACAGTGCATTACAACACAAGGGGGACTGACACTGGATGGTTACAGTGCATTACAACGCGAGGTGGGACTGACACTGGATGGTGACAGTGCATTACAACACGAGGTGGGACTGACACTGGATGTTGACAGTGCATTACACAAGGGGGACTGACACTGTATGGTGACAGTGCATTACAACACGAGGTGGGACTGACATTGGATGGTGACAGTGCATTACAACACAAGGGGGGGCTGACACTGGATGGTGACAGTGCATTACAACACGAGGTGGGACTGACACTTTATGGTGACAGTGCATTACAACACGAGGTGGGACTGATACTGGATGGTGACAGTGCATTACAACACAAGGGGGATTGACACTGGATGGTTACAGTGCATTACAACACGAGGTGGGACTGACACTGTATGGTGACAGTGCATTACAACACAAGGGGACTGACACTGGATGGTGACAGTGCATTACAACACGAGGTGGGACTGACACTGTATATTGACAGTGCATTACAACACGAGGTGGGACTGACACTGTATGGTGACAGTGCATTACAACACGAGGTGGGACTGACACTGGATGGTGACAGTGCATTACAACACGAGGTGGGACTGACACTGTATAGTTACAGTGCATTACAACACGAGGTGAGACTGACACTGTATGGTGATAGTGCATTACAACATGAGGTGGGACTGACGCTGTATGGTGACAGTTCATTACAACACGAGGTGGGACTGACACTGTATGGTGACAGTGCATTACAACACGAGGTGGGACTGACACTGGATGGTGACAGTGCATTACAACACGAGGTGGGACTGACACTGTATAGTTACAGTGCATTACAACACGAGGTGAGACTGACACTGTATGGCGACAGTGCATTACAACACGAGGGGGGACTGACACTGTATGGTGACAGTTCATTACAACACGAGGTGGGACTGACACTGTATGGTGACAGTGCATTACAACACGAAGTGGGACTGACACTGGATGGTGACAGTGCATTACAACACGACGTGGGACCGACACTGTATGGTGACAGTTCATTACAACACAAGGGAGACTGACACTGTATGGTGACAGTGCATTACAGCACGAGGTGGGACTGACACTGTATGGTGACAGTTCATTACACCACGAGGTAGGACTGACACTGTATGGTGACAGTGCATTACAACACGAGGTGGAACTGACACTGTATGGTGACAGTGCATTACAACACGAGGTGGGACTGACACTGTATGTTGACAGTTCATTACAACACGAGGTGGGACTGACACTGTATGGTGACAGTGCATTACAACACGAGGTGGGACTGACACTGGATGGTGACAGTGCATTACAACACGAGGTGGGACTGACACTGTATAGTTACAGTGCATTACAACACGAGGTGAGACTGACACTGTATGGCGACAGTGCATTACAACACGAGGTTGGACTGACACTGTATGGTGACAGTGCATTACAACACGAGGTGGGACTGACATTGTATGGTGACAGTGCATTACAACACGAGGTGGGACTGACACTGTATGGTGACAGTTCATTACAACACGAGGTGGGACTGACACTGTATGGTGACAGTGCATTACAACACGAGGTGGGACTGACACTGTATGGTGACAGTGCATTATAACACAAGGGGGACTGATACTGTATGGTGACAGTGCATTACAACACGAGGTGGGACTGACACTGTATGGTGACAGTTCATTACAACACGAGGTGGGACTGACACTGTATGGTGACAGTGCATTACAACACAAGGGGGACTGACACTGGATGGTGACAGTGCATTACAACACGAGGTGGGACTGACACTGTATGGTGACAGTGCATTACAACACGAGGTGGGACTGACACTGGATGGTGACAGTGCATTACAACACAAGGGGGACTGACACTGGATGGTTACAGTGCATTACAACGCGAGGTGGGACTGACACTGGATGGTGACAGTGCATTACAACACGAGGTGGGACTGACACTGGATGTTGACAGTGCATTACACAAGGGGGACTGACACTGTATGGTGACAGTGCATTACAACACGAGGTGGGACTGACATTGGATGGTGACAGTGCATTACAACACAAGGGGGGGCTGACACTGGATATTGACAGTGCATTACAACACGAGGTGGGACTGACACTTTATGGTGACAGTGCATTACAACACGAGGTGGGACTGACACTGGATGGTGACAGTGCATTACAACACAAGTGGGATTGACACTGGATGGTTACAGTGCATTACAACACGAGGTGGGACTGACACTGTATGGTGACAGTGCATTACAACACAAGGGGACTGACACTGGATGGTGACAGTGCATTACAACACGAGGTGGGACTGACACTGTATATTGACAGTGCATTACAACACGAAGTGGGACTGACACTGTATGGTGACAGTGCATTACAACACGAGGTGGGACTGACCCTGTATGGTGACAGTGCATTACAGCACGAGGTGGGACTGACACTGTATGGTGACAGTGCATTACAACACGAGGTGGGACTGGCACTGTATGGTGACAGTGCATTACAACACGAGGTGGGACTGACACTGTACGGTGGCTGTGCATTACAATATGGCACTAACGCTCTACGTTGACATCACAATACAACTTGAAACGGGACTGACGTTGTACGGTGACAGTGCATTACAACACAAAGGGAGACTGACACTGTATGGTGACAGTGCATTACAACATGTGGCGTGACTGACAATGTACGGTGACAGCTTGACAGTGCATCACAACACAAGGTTGGACTGACACTGTACGGTGACAGCGCATTACAATATGGGTGACAATGTATTACAATATAGGGCTAACCCTGTACGTTGATAGCTCTTTACCACTTAAAGCGGGACTGACGCTGTACGGTGACACTTCAATACAATATGTGGTGGGACTGACAATGTACGGTGACAGCTTAACAACGCATTACAAAACGAGGTGGGACAGACACTGTACAGTGACAGTACATTACAACACGAGGCGCGACTGACAATATACAAAACAGTATATTATAACTCGCGGTGTGATTGACACTGTACGGTGACAGCTTATTACAACAAAAGGTGGAACTGACAATTTACAGTGACAGTACATTACAACATGTGGCGGGACTGAAAATGTACAGTGACAGCTTGACAAAACATTACAAGCAGGTCCTACACTGCCAGATTGAAGCGCACCACTTGTATGAAGCTGTATGATAATTAAATTGCAGCAATGTTGTTTTAATGCTGGGCCAACTTCAAAGACGATGGGTCAATATAAAAACAGCATTGGGGCAATATATCGCGTCTGCTGATTTTTATAAATGAATATTGATTCATTGTATGTTATGACAATATATTTGACAGTACACCTGTACTGCTGCCTGTACAGAGAGTTTAAATATCACATAGCTAGTAGCTCTGGCGTATAACAGGTGGTAGCGCCCAAGCAAAGTTTATCACGAATGCAGATAAAACCAAGCATGAAATCGTATCGTTTTATTGGAATAATCATCGTTTCAAATGACTATTCATAAATAACTGTGATTACATAAACCTGAAATAGTAAGATCATGATGTGCGAGACTGGTCTTCCACTGTGATGCCATAACACCCCCCCCCTGGAAAAAAACACCATACATCAGCACTGTATTGTTTTCTTGTCGGCGACGCTGGCACAACACTAGGCCGCAACGGGCGGGGGCCCTAGGGTAGTGGTTAGCACCGCTGCCTTTCACGCCAGAGTCCGGGGTTCGGTTCCCGGTCTCGGCGGTTTGAAAGAAACAAAATTGTTTCTTCCCCATCCACGTGTGAAAGTTAGTATTGTGGGGAGCCTCTGTGACCGTGCTCGGCCTCAGACCGCCAGGGCTCGAATTTCGAATCCTGTGTCTGGAGGACAGTGTCATCTCACTCATCTCACCATCCTCAGGAGGTTCTCCTGGCCCAGTTTAGCCTATATGTGCACAAAGGTGGCCTAAAGCCCGATTCATTTCATTTCATTTCATTTACTAGGCCGCAACAGTCCCGACGTGCGGTGATTTGTGATATGTCCGCTTTGACAATACCTAGCAGACACAATTATCTCCGTTGGTTCAACGCTGGTCGACTGTTTACGACGTAGCCAATATTGATTTAACGTCTTGTGTCTGCTGGGTATCCACTCCAGAAACACCTGACAGTGTGTAGATGTTGGGCCAGTATCTGACCATTCACACAAAAAGTGTTAGAAAACATTGACTTGGTTTTAAACATGGCAATTTGAAAAACACTGTTAGTTTTTTTGTAAATCTTAAAAGTGAGCGTGCTCGAGAGTGGGCGATAAAAAATGATTATGGCGATCCAGGCGGTGAAAAATTGGACGCTAACTGTGCGTGAGCTGGTGAGTGAGTGAGTGCTCTACGTCACCTACCGCTGTCTGGGTAATATTGTCACAAGATGTCAAAAGTTGTTTAAAACACACTGAAGACTTCAGATATTTAAACAGTTTGGAGAAATGGGAATGAATAAATGTTCAACCACGATGGTCCAAATTATATACACTAAATTTTATAGCTTATAAATAATTATTCTCATACACTAGTATAGTGCATGTGCACTAGTAAAACTGTACAACGTATATACGATGACACTAAAGTGTACAAGTTTGCCTTTATATAGGTTTTTAAATTATTGTTACATATTATTTGTACAGTTTGTCCTGTTCAGACCCTTTAACCCTATCAGCGCGGGAAACGTCTTTATACGTCAGAATCTGACGTCTGTAGACGTCAGATTCTGACGTATAAAGACGGTCCCCGCACTTAAAAAATATGTTAATAGCCCTAGACCCATAACATAAGTATTGAAGTGAACCGGAAAGGACTAACTAAGACATTTATGATGATTTCAAGTTAAAAAAAACTTTGGTCTTCATGGTTCATACAAAAATATTTCGGCGTTCTAAGGGTTAAAGAGGCATGGCTTAATTTTTAATTTACTTATAATCTATTGCCACAATATTGACTGTCAGTTTTGCTGATGACAACATTATATTACTCACGTAGGCATATTAGCAACCATGACATTGAACTAGTGTTGGTTTTATGCTGGCCCACCGTCTTTTACGCTCGCTCGTCATTAACCCAACATTGTTTGAGGATGTGGTATTTAAAGACATACCACGCGCCCCATCGCACGTACACTATTACGGGAAATCTGACTTATATACTAACAATACTGCGAAAGCGCAAAAACAGGGTATATTAGCACCAAAGAGATAGACATTTTTTTATGATTTGTAGGCGGAGGTAGTTGATGGAGGGTTATTTATTCATATTACATTATGCTACCAAGTATTTTTTTAAAAATAAATTAACCACTTGTTTCACATATGACTTCTTTGACAAAACTGACTTCTCCATTACTGCGCTTTTAATAATATTATATTTGATAAAGCATCTTTGTTACACTTACCACCACCCAGCACCTTATTAGTGCAGCAGCAGGCGGTCCCTAGCTGCAGTATTTAAGGAGTTACCCAGCCACAAAAAGTGACATTATGTGTTATATACCAAATTAAAGCTTAGCATCTCTGGAGTAAGAAAAGTGATGGTTTAGAGGGATTTTTGTAATCTGACCTTGAAGTACACTACCGTCGGACATAAAAGTGATCAAAATTCGACATGTCAATATGACTTGGGTTAATGTCCCTTTGCTTGCTGGATTAGTAATCAGATATTTTCTTTTAATGTATCGATCCTGTAAACAAGAAACACATATTAAATACTGGTTTAATATTGGCACAGCGTAGCAGACGATGGTCCAACAATAAACCAACATTAGATCAACATCTTGTTTATATGTGTTACACATTGGACATTGGAGACAGTATATATATCTACATATGTATCTAATTCCATATATCCAGAATAATATAAGTTATGGTAGAAATGGAGAACAGGTACAGATGGCCCGAATGTCTTCGCAATAATAATTTTTAGTTGGCATTGGAATAAACGTGCATGTACTTATATTTGAAGATGCACGTAGTTTTCGAAAACAGGACTTAGTGCATGAACTTGTATTCGGACACACACATATTTCAAAAGACACGACATGCACATATATTCAAATTAAATGATCTTGGCAAAACTATCACAACATTTATAAAATAAATTAAAACATATAAACTTTTATTTTGCACCAATAATGGCATAGCCTAATTATTACATTACTATATCTGTACCATAGTATTACTAAGCGCGGCCTAATTTTATACATTACATAAAAACAATATAAATATATATCATTTAACTCGTCATGCGAGAATTCGAAGTTGTCACAGTTTTTCCGCATTGTCAATAGATCTATTATCTTTTATTGGTGATTTTGAAATTGATTTAACAAGTTTTTTTTTAGATGGGTATCAACAGGAATAGAATGGGAATAATTCAACATGGGATGTATCATAGATAATGTATGAACCGCAAATCTTACATTATTATACAATTTCGAATGTGAATTATCACAAACCCGAATCTTTAAAGATACAAGCTGATGACAGAGTTGTTTAAAGTATCATAGTGAGCGACAAAGACACTGAAAATGAGGGTGCACTTAGTTTTCGAAAAAAAGTGCATGCATATATTCGAACATAAAATCATTTCAAAACATCCCCAAAATAAACGATTTTCACTGCATGCACGTTTATACGCGGGGATACGGTATGCACAGTCATAATTATATCTTTTCAATTATAAAAGATATTTTCTTATATATCACAATAAAGTGTTTCTTACAGATGTCAATTCAGATACTACGCAAAAGACAAAGCAATTGCTTTGTATTTAAAATAAATTAAACAAAAACATGATTATGTTCCTGAATAAGAAACTGTCCACCTCAATGAGTAATCTCGATGAGGTTTACTCCACAAATAGCAGTGAATAAATTACCAGTGTTGTTGCTCATCATCTCACTTTTTTTCGGTCACAACAAAATTATATTGATCACTGAGATAATTTTTTAAGAGGATGTGAAAACTTTTTCAGTGACCAAGATCACTTTTCTAGTGGCTGAGATAACTTTTTAAATGGCTTAGCATCTATTTCATCGCCAACAACACTGCCATTTATTAAATATGTTTGTTGTTGGCGACGAAATATGTTTCATAGAATTTACTGCAAATTGACTCATTTCGCCTGTCCGCGCTCCGTCAACTATCTGCCTGCCTACGTTTTTAAATATTATAATGTTTTTAAAGTAGTTTTTAGATTGCATCCATAAAAAACACCCAATAATCACAAAAAAACATTTGTATGTACAAATATCTTGTTGTATTTACTAGGAGAGCGGTTAACATTGTAATAGCTGATTGGTTAATGCATTGTCTATTGTCTTCTTTAGTGGCCAAAATCACTTTGGTAGTGCCTGAGATCACTTTTAAAGTGGCTGTGATCACTTCTCCAGTGGTCAAGATCATTTTTTGTAGTGGCTCAGATAACTTTTAAAGTGGCTGTGATTACTTTTTCTGTGGACATGATTAGTTTGTTTATGGCCAAGATCGCTTTTGTGGTGGCGGGGATAATTTTTAAAGTGGCTGTGATCACTTCTTCTGTGGCCTAGATATATTTTGTACTGGCTAAGATAATTTTTAAAGTGCCTCTGCTCACATCTTCAGTGCCCATGATAACCTATGCGGTGGCTGAGATAACTTTTAATGTGGCTGTGATGACTTCTTTAGTGGCCAACATCACCTTTGTAGCGGTGAAATGACTTTTAAAGTGGATGTCACCATTTCTTCCGTGGCCAAGATCACTTTTGTAGTTGCTGAGATAACGTTTAAAGTGGTTGTAATTACTTTTTCAGTGGTCAAGATCACTTTTATAGTGACTGAGATCATTTTTAAAGTGGTTGTGATCACTTCTACGGTGGACAATATAAGTTTGTTTGTGGCCGAGATCATCTTTGTGGAGGCTGAGATAACTTTTAATGTTGCTGTAATTATTTTTTCAGTGACGAAAATTATCTTTGTACGGGCTGAGATAATGTTTATAGTGTCTGTGAGCACTGTCATAGCACTGTGATAGCTTTTGAAGTGGCTCTGATGACATCTTTTGTAGTCATGATCACTTTTGTAATGACCGAGATCACTTTTTTATGGACTGACATTAGGTTGTTAGGGACCAAGATCACTTTTGTAGAGGTTAAGATAACCTTTAAAGTGGCTGTGATCACTTCTTCTGTGACTAAGATCACTTTTGTAGTAGCTGAGATCACTTTTAAAGTGGTTATAATCACTTCTTCAGTGGACAACATCACTTTTGTAGTGCCTGAGATAACTTTTAAAGTGGCTGTGATCACTTCGTCTGTGGGCAAGATCACTTTATTGTGGCCTAGATACTTTTTTCAGTGGCTGGCACCAGTTGGTTAGTGGCCAAGATAACCTTTCTAGTGGCTTAGATAACTTTTAAAGTGGTTTCATCATTTCTTCAGTGGCCAAGATCATCTTTGTAGTAGCTGAGATCACTTTTAAAGTGACTGTGATCCCTTCTTCAGTGGATAAGATCAGTTTGTTTGTGGCTTTGATCACCTTTATAGTGGCTGAGATGACTTTTAATGTGGCTTTGATCACTTTGTCAGTGACCAAGATCCATTTTGTAGTAGGTGTGATCATTTTCTAAGTGGTTTTGATCACATCTTCCGTGTCAAGATCACTTTTGTAGTGGCTGAGATAACTTTTAAAGTGGTTGAAATAATTTCTTTAGTGGCCAAGATCACCTTTGTAGTGGATGAGATTACTTTCAAAGTGGCTATTAGAAATTCTTCAGTGGTGATGATCACCTTTGTAGTGAATGAAATCACGTTTTCAGTGGTTGAAATCAGTTTGTTAGTGTTACTTTTTAATGTGGCTGTGATCACTTCTTCAGTGGCTTAGTTCACTTTTGCAGTGTCTTAAATATTTTTTTGGGTGGCGGACAACTGTTTGTTAGTGGCCAAGATCACCCTTGTAGTGACTCAGATAATTTTTTAGAGAGGATGTAATCAATTCTTCAGTGGCCAAGATCACTTTTGTAGAGGTTTAGATAATTTTTTAATATGGCTGTGATCACTTCGTCAGTGGCCAAGATCCCTTTGTAAGGGCTTAGATAACCATATCAGTGGCTAACACCAGTTTGTTAGTGGCAAATATCAGTTTGTTTGTGGCTAAGATCACATGTTTGGTGGCTGAGATAACATTTTAGGTGGCTGTGGTCACTTCTTCAGTGGTCTAGTTCACTTTTGCAGAAGCTTAAAAACTTTTTTCGGTAGCTGACACCAGTTTTTTAGTGGCCAAGATCATTTTGTAGTAATTCAGATCATTTTTATTGTGGCTGTTATCAATTCAAGATCATTTGTGTAGATACTTTTTTAAATTGGATGGTATCAATTCTTCAGTGTCCAAGAGCACTTTTGTAGTGACTGAGATCGCTTCTTAAGTGGCTGACATCAGTCTGCTAGTGTCAAAGATTACTTTTGTACCGACTGAGGTAAATTTTAAAGTGGTTGTAATCACTTTTTCTGTGGCCAAGATCACTTTTGCAGTGGATGAGATGACTTTCAAAGTGGCTATTATCAATTATTCAGTAGACAAGATCACTTTTGTAGTGACTGAAATTACTTTTTCAGTGGTTGACATCAGATTGTTTGTGGCCAAGATTTTTTTGTAGCTGCTTTTAGTGTGGCTGTGATAACTTCTTCGGTGTTCAAGATTACTTTTGTATTGGCTGAGATAACTTTTAAAGTTGTTGTAATCACTTCGACAGTGGCGTAGATCAGTTTTGCAGTGAATGGAACAACTTTTGAAGTGGCTGTGGTCACTTCTGTGGTGGCCAAGATCAAGATTTGTAGTGGATGAGATAACCTTCAAAGTGTACTAGTCTCAATCTACCCTACTTGTTTTTAGAAATAAGCATATCCATACATATTATGCATGTAGCTTAGACTAGTTCAAGGCTGGTCTGAGGCTAAACCACAAAACTATGATGGGCCTATGCCATATTATCTTCTGATCTAATTGTAGAGTGATGTAACAAAAAATGGTACAGATCATTTTCTAATATGTTGGAAACGCTGTTAGTGTTTTTCAAACATATTAGATCAATCTTAAAATATTTTAATTCTGGTCACTAATACACCGAATCCTTTAACTGTTCAGTTATCAACGATAGGCGTATTGAGCGACCTTACAAGTAAAATCATTCTTTCAGTAATGATGGCACTAATTTGCATACTTTTTTACTGCAACACATCAGATCACTCCGAGCATGGTTTTATCGTCTTTATTGACATGAAACATGGGTAGAGATACCATTTTTGTTGCGTGATCTGGGATATTGACCAAACCATAAATAGATTTATATTTTTCGGTAATGGCGGCGCTAATTTGCATACTAACACCAAATGCCAGTCCCTTTGAAATACATGCAAAATGCCTCAATTCCACGGGCCGATTTTACTTCTTTTTGCCCTCCCCCCTATCTAGTGCCGCATAGCATAATGAAGCCTGGACTGTGCTTTTTCAAAAACAGCTCCGATAAGGGGTTGCTACTCAGACAGATTTTGAGCTGGGCCCCCTAGTGTGCAAAAAGGTCACTATAGTTCAAATGACGCTTAAATTCATATCCTCTTTCACTGACCAGACACACATTCTTTTAACCCATGGACCCCTGTCAGATTATCACGAAACAGTTATATCTGATATCCGGGATGAAGGAGACATCATGTACTTAATAAATATTCACAGAAATATAACTTCTTTGTATTTGTTTTTCATTCAACAGAGGTTGAAAGAGCCGCATTGGAAATAGTTTGTGTGATGATTCCATCATTAGTATACACCTGCCATGCTTTCGGCTTATTTAGGGTGGTGAGACCATAGAAATGACACGTGGGACCTATTTCCAGCTTGCAGCTGGTTAACATAGCTAGCCATTTTCTACGAGGTTTTTACAAGCTCGATACACCAAATAGAAGTATATTTCCGTGGGTGCACGGGAACCCTCGCAAATATACTTAATCCCACCAGACTACACGTGTCGGCCCTGAAATATGGTAATAACCATATGGCATATAAATATACAATTTTTTGTTTTAAGGTATTCTATGCTAGCTAATATATCGCTTTCTTGGTACAACACCAGCAATCGGTAACTTATAAACTGCCGGCCACTAATAAAAAGGCACGGCTTGGAAAACATTCACATTTCGTTTTTTTCAAAACTATGTGGTTTTCAAAGATTAATCTAATTTTAGGAACGAAGAAAAAAGAAATAAAAAAAAATTAAACAGTGAGGCTGAAATGATAACATAATTTTGTGTCATCTGATTTCTGATTTTATGTGAAAGATATGTTACATAAGGAGTTGTGGCAGATTGCTTTAGTTAGGCTGACTGGTTGTTATATATGAAGGAATTGTTCATTTAATGATAAAAGCATGAAATTTTACATGCTGTAAGAGAACACCCTTAAAAACATTTCTAGCTATAGGGCCATCAAAAACATACCTGTGATCTCGCTGGCGGCCATTTTACAAAATTGGCCGCCAAAATGTATATAAGTGTCAATATCTCAGCGCCTAATCCACTTAGAATAGGGATATTTTAGTCTAAATATATAATTTCAGGGGTACTGATAATAAATAAAGTATTTTTCAACACTTTAATCAAACACAGAGCATTTTAATGACTTTAATGGCAGCTATTTTACAAAATGGCTGACCAAATATATGATAAGTGTCTATAATTTTTATGCCAGCTTCTAGTCCACGAATATTCTGAATATCTATGTCTAAATATATATTTTGAAGACCACTTGTAACAATACAAAATATTTTTAAGAGACAAAAAAAATGTTTGACTTCAGTGGTGGCCATTTTAAACAAAGTCCACATACGACGCGTGTCAATATCTCAGCTTCTAATTCACCTAAAATCTAAATATTTTTATCCAAATATACATTTGCATGGGTACTGATAAAGAATAAAGTATTTGTAAACAAATTAATCCAACAGAATAACAAAAAAAATTCTGACTCTAGTGGTGGCCATTCTATAAAACGGCCGACCAAATCTGAGTACGTATCAATATCTCAGCTTCTAATCCACCTCAAATCGAAATATTTTTTATCTAAATATACATTTTCAGGGGTACTAATACTAAAAAAAAGTATTTTTAAACACATTAATCCAAGAAAAAAATAGTTTTACTGACTCCATTGGTGGTCATTCACCCATAATCCAGTCACAATGTAATTGTTGTGTCTAAATATAATTTGTTAGTGGCAGTGGCGTATCCAAAAATAAATTAAGGGGGGGTGCTCAGATTTCAAAGAAACCATTCAACAGCAGGGACCTATGAGGGGCATGCCAAACATCAAATAGCCTACTCTAGTCCAACTATTTAGGCTAACACAACCACACAATGGAAAAAAACCTAAACATGATGATTAGCTCATTTAATAGCGAGTGCGAACTACTAGGCATATTAAATGAGCTAGATAATAAACAGCTGTCGATCCAATGTTGCGTTAATGTTTGGCCAGCGTAGCAGACGGTGGAGCAACAATAATACTAATCAAACGTTGGGTCACCCTCATTGTGATAATAATTAATCAACCTTGTTTGTGGAATGACGAGTATGCAGTTATGTACGGCCTAATTATGCAACAATCATCTATTAAAAGGGATAACATGTCATTGAAAAAAGTTGTGGACCATTAAAATGCTTACAACGCTTACTAATGATCACTTAAAATTCCTGAGATATTAATTTTTATTTCACCCTTATTAATTTGCCACCCTCCCCTATGGCAGAATATTTTTTAATGCAAATGTTATATTCCAGTTCATCATCAGTTAGGCCTATATCAGATATTTGTTTTAGTATTGGTTGTAGTTCCACATTTTTAAAACAATTTTACTGCCAATTTTCAATTCTTATTCTCGATTTCGTCTGTGGTAAAAAAAACTGTTGAGTCCCAGCCGTATCTGAATTATTTCGTGTCAGTGGCTATACTGGAGGTCTATATATTGCACTGAGAAAATACGAAAAATTCAAATAGGCCATAAAACAATTACATTTTGGAAATTGAAAAAGCGACCCTGTTTTTTATCCATTTGTTCTCAAAACTGAGTCTCAGAGATGATATCTCTTGAGAAATAAATTCGCTATCACCCAGGTGAAAGAATCATGGTAATTGAGGAATAATCTTTATCCCGTGGTCCTTATTATTTTATTTTATGCAACCCCAAGTGCTTGAGAGGGCAGCACGTCCAACTCTAAGCCGTTGTCCGTTTCAAGCGATCCCCATAGCCTACTGTGGATTGTGCTTGTGGTGTGTTATAATTATCATAGGGTAGGATAGTCTATGATAATTACTATCAATCTTAGCATATCTACTTTGGAACAACGTTTTTTCAAGGTATTCTATGATAATTATCATGAATCTTAGCATATTTATTCTCCATAACGTTGTTTCAAGTTTCGCTCAATGTTTCAATTATTGGCCAAGACTAACACAAAGTTGATATATTTTACTCTGTTTCTTTTCAAAAAAAAATTAAAAAATATGTCCATCTCACACTAATTAAGGGTGGACAGGAGAAAGAAAACCATTCGCAACAAACTCCTACTTTTAGATGCTCTGAATGGGCAAATTTTAAAGATTTGCATTGTAAAGATTTGCTTCTGTCGCTATATAGGGGCTATGTGGCTATCATTTATTTGACTTCCAGTTAAAAACATGAAAAAAATTACATTATCATTATAATTAATTGGGTATTTTTTACACATGTTATTAACTTTGGTTGACGGGAACAGGTCGAGACGACCTCTATAATGCCTGTCAACCATATTAGTGAATTACAATTATATAATAAAATAATATGACAGTATAATATAAAACCAACTTTTCACTGGCTATAGGTGTTGCCATACTTATCATGTAAGGCAGCATCATATCCAGTCTTTAAAATAGCAATGCTTTTGTGTACATGCTATTTAAAAATGTACATACATAGTATAGATTATAAATTTTGCGATATGTACACATAAAATAAAATAACCGATAATTGTCTGTCATCTGTTTCCCGCACCAAAACCAGAGATAAAATAGCTACACTGTGCTCTACACAGTGTAGCAAAAAAGGACACTCTGGAAAGCGTAGAAACCTGATTAAAACCTCTAAATCCTTTAGTTGTTTATTATGTAAAAGGACAGACAACTAGGGTATGTGTAAAGGAAAAATAGTAAAAATTAATGACACTCTTAATTTTACCATGGGCCTACATACATCCCTAAATAAAAGTAATACTATAAACCTGGAATGCATCTACTGACGTCAGCTCATATTCAGCGTAAGAACCCACCTCGTCTGGAAACAAAGGAAGGCGACTGAAAAATCACTAAACCTATAAATAAAACAGAAAAAAACAAATAACAATTTTGAGGGGAACAGCCATCCATGCCATGTGGTAATACTCTAAGTCAGATCATGACAAGCGTGATCTTGTAGAGTGATGTCGGTCTGCTCCGCAAAGTATCAAAGACTGTCTCCGGCCTGAATTCGATCCAGGCAGACAACACAATGCAACATTCGCAGATTATCGTTCATAGGTCGATCACTTAAGGTGCCATTTGTGCTGTATTTATAGATATATATTCAATACACTAGTATAAGTAAGGCGGGGCGGTTCGTCAGCTGCCAACACATGAGTATCGACAACGGAGCCCTCCGTCCTTAGTCATGCGTGGCTGGTGACAGCTCAAATAGCCGTCTCACAGCCGATTCAAATAGCACAGGTAGTTTGAGACACAAAATATTCCGCTATATTCGACAATTTCCACAAGCACAAGCCAGGCTTCAGGTACATAGATTATTCATCAAATAAGTTTACCATGGTGAGATATAATTCATTCAGGTTCTTCTTAAAAATCTGCAAGCTAATAGCATCTCGGATAACAAAAGGTAAAGTGTTCCATAAGCGAGCAGTGGATACGCCCCTGAGTGGAAGGGATTAAAAGATATATTTAAAAATGTCTTTATCCAACAAAAAACGCATATTAATTAGTAACTTCGATATATTTAAATCCACTCAGAGTGGAAATATATAGTCTAAAAATAAATATATTTTAAAGTACTTTTATAAATCTTGAATATAGAATGATTTGAAAAACGGCATCTTAATAATTCAGACTAATTATATTGGTAGAAAACTCATTGTAGATAGTTATTATTAGAATCAAACATTGCTACCATTAAAACCTTCTGTTTAATATGAAAATATAAATAGATTTTAACCTGTTCTGCCTACAAATAAAATAGTTTATAGATCAAAGAGCTTTTATCTTACCTACTTCACTTCTCAGCTCCCATTGTCTGTTGGCACTTACCCTAATTCACAATATCCAGACTGACCAGATATTACTATATGTGACAGTAAGGTTTGTTTTTAGCTTGGATATTACGTGCTTGTGCATTATGAATTCTCTCGCATTAATAGCGTCAGGTAGGAAATTATAGTCTGACTCATTAGGTCCAGCAAACATAAGAAGACGGATAACCCCCCCCCCCCACCCCGGGTAATTTGGTGGAGTGTATGACTGTAGCTTGTCTAAAACTCTTCCATAAATAAAATGATCACTGCTCAGAGTATTATGGTCAAAAAGATCGATGGTTAACAGGGTGTTTGGCCTTGAGCTTTGGTGCATATACAGCATGATCTGTGTTAAAATAATGACAGAGGTTGTTGCCCAACCTTGTAGAACTGTTTATGACACTACCATTTTGATAATACGCAGTGCCAATTTAAATAGAGCCTCAACCAGTTCTTTATCTTGCTGTGGATCAGCACTACGCTGATGTCTCCTTTTTGCGTCAAGTTATCTCCCTTACTTGTCTGGCTCGGTTTGTAGAGGTTCATTTACCATGTTTATAAGACACCAATATGGTACTTGGCCTTCTAAATAATAACATCATCTTTGTATAGTTCAGCAAGCATACTAGCATTTTGTAGGTATCGAGCATATTTTCTGATCGGAGCATCAAGATCAAGCGGAAACATAATGTAATGTCTGCTAATGCTGTTTTTCTCTTATCAGTTTGTTCAAACTTAGTCTTGTTAAATTGTAAATAAAATTCATCAAGCCATTTGTCTTTTTGGTTTTAAACGTTCCGCCTAGTCAAGCAGCTGTAGACGGGAAATAATATTTGATGGCAAATATCATTTTTTAATGCTACCGATCACAGCCTGTATCAACCAAAAAGCATTACCATGCATATCTTATCTGCATTCATATTAATGTTGCGATGATTTGTAAATAAATCAACAGAACGATAAAATAAGTATTTATCAGATCATTTAGATACGTATTTCAGATTATTCTCCCTAATCATTTGTCTTTGTCCTGAAAATGTATATTTAAACACAAAGATCTTTTTCTATGTTGATTAGTAGCGGGGATATTAAAACATGTATATTCTGGCGGCCATTTTGAAAAATGACTACCATTGATATAAAAATATTAAATTAGGGTATTAATTGCATTTTGTGTAATCCTTGGTTCCGAAAATGTATATTTAGACAGCAAAAGCTTTTTTCTAAATCAATTAGAAACTGAGATAATAAAACACATATATTCTGGCGGCCATTTTGGAAAAAATGACTGCCACGATAGTAAAATATTAAATTTGAGTATTTATAATTGTCTTTTTTTGCAATCCTTGGCCCAGAAAATGTATGTTTAGACACCAACATTGTTTTTCTATGTGGATTAGAAACTGAGATATTAAAACATGTATATTCCGGTAGCCATTTTTAAACAGGCCACCATTAGGTCAAAGAAATTTAGGTCGCAACATTAGGTCAAAAAAAATTTGCGTATTTGTTATTGTCTTTTTTGTAATACTTGGTTCCGATAATGTATATTTAGACACCAAGAACATTTTTTAAAGTTAATTAGGAACTGAGATATTGAGACATGTATATTCTGACGGCCATTTTGAAAAAATGGCCGCCATTAAGGTCAAGGTTCAAATTTGGAAGGGCCCTATAGCTAAAATTTACCGTCATGGTATGTTCTCCTAGCATGCAGTATGTCATGCTTTTATCATTAAATGAACAATTGTTTCACCGGTCAGCCTAACGACTTAGGGTTTTTTAATGCTAGAATATCGCAAAGAACACATTTTTCGGAATAGATAGTACACTACTTCAAGGTCAGATTACAAAAATTCCTCTAAGCTGCGACCTTAGCACCATCACTTTTCTGAATCCAGAGATGCCAAGCCTTATTTTGGTATATAACACATAATGTTACTGTTTGTGGCTGGGTACCCCGAAAATTGACCTGCTCTGCTGCTCCACTATATAGACTGAAATGAAATAAAGTATGGTGATTGTTATGTGTTGGACACACAGCGCTGTGTATAGGGCTAAGGTGTAGTTTTATAATCTGATATTAGGTATCAAGATTTATCAGCCGATTTTATGTTTTACCCCCTGGTTATTCATGTGCCATTTCAGCTCCCCTAAGAACATGAAGCTGTGTGACCGTTCAACAAGTAACTGCCAAAACATCCGTGCGATAACTGGGGGTCGATCTAGACCAATCTCTAGATGGTAAGTTTATTGCTGAAGCCATTCTTAAAAAAGGTAATTCGCGACGAAAATTTCTTTGGCGGCAAGCTAAATTTCTAAATCACTATTCGAAGATACTTTTGGCTTCATCCCCTTATTCTATGTCATTTTGATTATGCCTGCTCTGCATGATATGATGGTCTTCAGAAACATTGCCAGCAAAAATTACTAATTTCACAAAATAAAACAATCAGATTTGTCCTCGATCGCCCTTTTAGATCGCACGCTGGGATTGCCGAATTTAAAGAGCTAAATTGGATTTCTGTCTCGGAGCGTGCCAAACAAATTAGCATTTGCAAGATATACAGTGTGGTACATGGGTCGGCACCTAAGTACCTTAAAATGGAATTTTCCATCTCTATCAGACATAATGTGCAGTCCCTTGTCTTACCACATCATCTGGGGCCAAATCATCTCTATTTTCGGCCAGCAAAATGTGGAATGCTCTTCCAGCCCACCTTAAATCAGCTCCAAATGGTACTACCTTTAAGCGTGGGTTGAGAGATCATAATACTCGCATAGAAATGGACAGAAGGGAAAATGACATCTTCATTTATGGCTAACTTTAACATAATTTATATAATTTATTATTTTAGCATTTAAACCCGACTGACCTGCCTTTGATTGGGTGGGAGGTCATGTGACATGTGAGACATGTGAGACTCTGGTTTCCCAAATTTTCTGAGTAGGTCAAGTCGGAAGGTTCACCCTTCATATGGTACATTCAAATCGTCCGTGAATGTTAATTTTTTCAGCATTTTATGTATTTTTAAATAGTATGCTAAGCCTCTTTATCTGAGTTTTCACCTATGCTCTAAATACTTTCCTGTTTCCATCCTGGTTTGACTGTTTATAGGGACCGATGTGGGAATAAGTACACCTCATTAGGAAACTTTTCAGTGTGTATTATCCCTGGTGACCAGGCATGGTGGCTGCCGGTTTTTATTATTTTAATAAATTGTAATTACCATGTATGCTATTTTTCATGTATGGTTTGCTGAATAAATCATATCAAATCAAATTCAGTACTTGGTACTCATCGTACTAGTACATAGTACTGTCCTACCAGTTACACATTCACACATGAGTGAAGTGACCTTGATCCCAAGGACACAACCCCCAAACAATTTCCCAATGTTGCGAAGGGACGAACATGATATCTCTCCGACAAACTGCACCAAGCGAGGATTGAACCCGCACGACAGACTGTGGATATCAGCTTTTGCAAAGCTCCGCGCTCGAACTATTTTGCCACGTCCCTCTGTGTTGTGTGTATATGGCAGTGCTGTGTTTTGGAAGCACAGAAAGTTAGGGCATCTTTGTAAACGCAGAAGCGTATAGGCACTTGGTCCTGTTCGAAACCATAGAAATGTCTTCACAATCTTATATAGGGCCTACTAGGACCTCCACCGGTGGGCCAGCATTTAACCAACCTTGGGTGAACGTTTCGTGTTTTCTGGGCCATAACTTATATCAGGTCACATACATGTATATTACATGTATATTACTTCCTCGAGCATCAGGCTACATCTCCTATAGAGCGAAGAAAACTACACACCTCCTCTTTGGGAGCCTTGGGGCCGTATACTCGTACAAGTTACGACCAATCAGAAGCCTACGATATATCGTAACTTGTGCGAGAATACGGGCCCAGAAAACTAACATGAATACAAGCAACTTTTATCCTATTGTTAATATACATCTACAATGTAATGTGTCGCTTTTTTCCATCATTTTTGGTTCAACCAGAAACGTTATTACGATACTGTTTTTGAGACAGTGATGATGTGGTCAAGAGAAAAAGTAGTATTTCGATGAAAAGAACACAGTAAAGCAATACGATTAAACTTTTAAGTCGTGTTTTAACCCTTATCCTGCTAGACCTGGATATTTACGGTTTTAAGCATATTTTAAGCAAAATAATATTTGACTGAAATGAACAATATAGTTTGTGGTAGATGTTTAGTTAGTAAAATAACTCAATTTTAGAAGATGTTTATTTTCGAAAAATATCTATATTTTTCGTCATTTGAAGCTGGAAATTGCGTTAGCAATTCCAGCTTCAAATGACGAAAAATACAATTGAAACAATTCAGCAGGACAAGGGTTAAGATTTTATGAAAATGACAGAAACTAACAAAACCTGCCTAAGCAGTAACATCCAGGCCTACCGAAACCTTTCACGTTCTGAACATTAAAGTAGATGGGGCCATCATGATTCGGTGAGTAAACATTGTGGGCGTACAAGACAATGGCATGCATGCATGGTGAAAACCCAAAGGAGTGGGTCTCAATTTGAAATCATCATACAATGTCTTAGTTAGCTCTGAAGGGGTTAAAAATGAATGCTATGTTAGAGCAAAAGCACATCATTCTTATATTTTAAAATGTAGGAATAATTATCACTGAGAAGTTATTGTACTATAAATTAACCTCCCCTCCCCCCGTCCCTATGTAACAAAAATATCTGCGGTCGATGACATATAGGCCTAAAGTTAAAATCTGATCGAGCCATTTGCTCACAACAACATCTATTTCTGCAAAGATAAATGAAAAATGTCAAAAGATCAATTTGCTGGACGTCTGAATGACATGACGATTGTAGACGAGTAAATGTCAAATCCAAATACTACAGTAGTGTATTGGTATTTATTATCGCAGTCAACAAAAAAACGTATATGTAAAAGGACAACGATAAAGCTTCATCAACAGCTGGCAGAGAATGATAATGTCAAATACAATCCTGACATATATAATGCCACACATGGGGTGGGTTTCAATAGTTTTGTTACCCACTACAACGTCCTTTGAATAGAACGTTTAAATCATTAAAACACTTTGCTAGAGCGTTACGCTCGTGTTTACTGAGAAGACTGCCTGTAGCCATTAATAATATTAGTCCCTAATTAGTAAAACACAACATTCAGACTGGGAGCATCTCTGACGTTGAACCATCTGTTCACGTTCATAGTCAACTCGGCTTCTAACACTTGCCTTATCACAGGGGGATAGTTGAATATCCACAACCAAATTCAGATAAACATCGGGACAGATCCGACAAAACCTCAATTCAATGTTTGGCTAGCGTCGCAACATTTTGATCCAAGACTCGTGTTTAGGCCTACTTTTAACCATTGATATACATGTCAATACCGTCACAGGTGTTAATCGGGTAGCACCTAAGTGACCCGGCCTGCATCCGGATCTCGGTGCAGACAAACAAGGACAACATGTTTGAGATGTTTAGATCCAAGGATAATAGCAGTTAGAGTTAGAAAGTCACGCTAGTTATTCTATTTTCATCTACATATATTATATCGAAACTAGAGAAGATGTGAAACAAGTTGGCAAGATAAGTAGATGACTGAATCCAGTAAACACAAAACATTTGTATAACATTTATACAGTGTTGGACCAACGTCGCAGATGTTGGGCCGATGCTGTATAAATGTTATACAAATGTTTTGTGTTTACTGCATACATGAATGGATTGGGTTATAGGCCACCTTTGTGCACATGAGGCTAAACAGGCCCAGAAAAACCTCCTGAGAGTGGTGAGATGAATAAGATGACACTGCCCTCCAGACACAGGTTGCAAAATTCGAGCCTTGGTGGTCTAAGGCCGAGCACACTACCTCACGGAGGCTACCTACAATATTGAACCTTCACGGGTGAGCGGGCAAGAAACTTTTTTGCTTCTTTGAAACCTGAATGCCAGAGCGGGTGACGAACCCGCGATCTCCGACTTTTCGGACAGACAGCGTTAACCACTACTTGTACACCGGGCCACCGCCCTGATTCGCAGTATTTTAACTCATTTGTGATGACATTGTTATCATATTTGTTTTGAATCAAAATAAACGTGAGCAATATGGGTTTAAAGAGTCTGATCTATAAATACAAAATTCGTGTAAAATTTACCATTTGCTTATTTGAGAGTGTTAAGCCCTGTCACACTACAACGTTCTTGTCAAAAAGCTGAGACAATCTTTCCATCTGCTGACCTGATTGCGTCCATGTATAGTCCTTCTACCGTTCCCAGCGTCCTTCTACAGTCCTTCTACAGTCCTTCTACAGTACCGCCCAGTCAACGTTCTCCGTTCTCCTGACATTCGTCCACCGTTCGGTCGGATTGGACGGTACTGAGGGGTTCAGGTCGGAACGCTGCAGAAAGAGCTGTACATGGACTGTATAAGGACGTTTTGGGAGCGTTCGAGATGCGCTCGCTGTGTTTCTACCAATCACTAAAGGCCCTGTATCACTACAACGTTCTTGTCCAACGTTCCAACTGCGTTCCTAAAAAAAATATTTTCTGAGCAGAACGTTGGAGAACGTTTCAAAAAGTTGCGAAAATCTTCTTATCCGCTGACCTGATAGCGTCCATGTACAGTCCTTCTGCCGTCCTTCTACCGCTTCTACCTTCTACCACCAAGTCAACGTTCTAATACTGCGTCCTACAACGTTCTCCTGCCATTCTGCCACCGTCCTCGACGACCTTCAACCGCCCTTCCTTTGTCCATGTACAGTCCTCTATATGTATTATGCCGTCCGTCAAGCATTAGTCTAACGACCACGTAACAGTTTTTTTTTTATAAAATGGCTCGACATGTGAGAGGAAAAATCCAGTTTCTAAGAAATTCATCGGCAGTGGTTTGCCAGCCATTTGGTAATATGGGGGCTTTCAGCACTTCATCTACATACTCATCATTCATTGCCTTCATCAATGAAGTTGATGAAGGCAGCCCCATCCTCTCGCCGTAGCTCTACCATCAGCTGATCGTACAGACCAAGCATTTAAGGGCTAAACGTGACTAACTAGGAATTTTATAATATAGGAATATTTTGTCACCTCAGATATCAGATTTGACAAACACGTCTCTCAGTGATTAACATTGTCAATGGATCTCATCTAAATTTGACTTCCCAGCAAACACAAAACATTTGTATAACATTTGTACAATGTTGAACCAACGTCGGAGACGTTAGGCGGACGTTGTACAAATGTTATGCACATGTTTTGTCTTTGCTGGGTTGTATCAGTAATTTTCAGCCACTTGAGGTTGTGGATCGCGGTAGCAAGACAAAAGTTCAAGTGGCTTATCTGTCACAATTCTTTAATGTAGTTCCTATGTGTTTCTTGACTTGTCAATACAAATAATATTAAGCAAATACAATGGCTATTATGACCTCAATGCTGGGTGTAAAGCCAATAATTTTCTATTTAATTTATAATCGTGTTTTTTAAAACAATATGAGTCTCATTAAAGATACACGACTTCAAGTGGGTGAAAATTTAGATAAGATGACATACTGAGTGCAGAGGAAATCCTACACAAATCAAATAATCGATGACAACATTCTAGAGTACAGATAAATCATAAATCGGGGAAAAATAACAACTAACAATTATCTAGAAGTATACATTTTAGATATAAAATAGATAATAATAATATACTGATAATAATTGATCTTTCTCAGCTTTTTAGAATGAGAACACATCATACACGCAGACAAATCAAAAGAACAAAAAAAATAGAGTTAATCTATGTACATGTACATATGCATTCCAGGTAAAGCAAATAAGTGATCTGTCTATTATTAGTATTTTCTTTTCCTGGTGTTTTTAATTAGCAATTCAAGATAATTAAAATAAGCCAAACTACTGATAAATTAATAATTGTGCATCTAATATTTCTGAATTGCCTCACGTCACAGAAGTTTGATAATGTCAGCGTGCCTTGGCGACTTTATCATATTATTTTCTTCGTCGGCAGCCATTTGTAAATCTCATGCATGAAATGTCAAAAGTCCATCTATTTCGATCATTGTAAGTCATATCTTCTCAGTAATAACGAGGCACTGATCCAATGCTGGCTCATGGTTTGCTCATTAGTGTGCATTTTCCTCCATTATGTAATGCATTTTAACACAATTGTATCGTTTATTTACTCTTTCGTTCGTTTGTTGGCTCGCTCGCTCGTTGCTCGATCATTTATACAATGTGCCTGCCTGCCAGTCTGCCTGTCCGTCTTGTGTGCCTTTCTGTCTGTCTTAAATGCCTGCCTGTCTATCTTGTGTGTCTGCATGCCCGCCTTGCGTGCCTGCTTGTCCGTCTTGCATACCTGCCTGTCCGTCTTGAGTTCTTGTCTGTTTATCTTGTGTGTATGTCTGGTCGTCTTGTGTGCCTTCCTGTCCGTATTGCGTGCCTTTTTGTCTGTCTCGCTTACATGCCTGTCTGTCCCTACCTCTCTATCTTCTGTGCCCGTCTGGTCGTCTTACGTTCCTGTCTGTCTGTTTTGTGTGCATGTCTGTCCGTCTTGCGTTCATATCTGTCTGTCTTGCGAGCCTGCTTGTCTGTCTCGCTTGCATGCCTGTCGTCTCGAACCCCTGCCTGTCTATATTGCGTACCTGTCTCTCCGTTTTACGTGCATGTCTGTCTGTTTTGTGTGCAAGCATGTCCGTCATGTTTGTCTGTCTATCCGTCTTGTGTGCCTTCCCGTCCGTCCTGTGTGCATGTCTGTCCGTCTTACGTGCCTGTCTGTCCGTCTAATGTACATGCCTGTTCGTCTTGTGTGCATGACTGTCCGGCTTGCGTGCCTAATTGTCCGTCTTGAGTGCCTGCCTGTCCGTCTTACGTACCTTTCTGTTTTAATTATAAATCAACGAATAACTAAGTGAATGAATGAATGAATGAATGAATGAATGAATGAATGAATGAATGAATGAATGAATGAATGAATGAATGAATGAATATTCGTGACAGGCGCTGACACACCGGCCTAGTAGCATTTTGTTTCGGTGATATTTCACTGACACTTAATTATCTAAGTAGGGATACTTTAATTTCGATAGTTATGATACACGGCATCGCTGTTTTGACATTTCAAATAGTTCAACAACATGCACAACGAAATGCACGATATTGACAAATTACAAGAGAAACGCCGAGCCACGTTAGCGCTACATTGGACCAATGTTTTTTCTGTTTATGGGAATCTCAATGTGTGACTTCGTGAGTGTCTGATAATGGAATTGACTGTGGAGTTTTAGACTGCGCATGCATGTCATTTCCGGTTGTGATCCTACCACGTGATGTTCAAAAGCAGCACACACATTAAACTGTGATGCAAACAGTTAAACGCCTCATGAACCATTTTGTAGTTGGTACCGAAGAATATAAAAATACGGTGTCATGTAAATTTCAGACCGAAAAAACGCAACTGAAATAGTTTATGTTAATCAAATAATTCAATTTCGCAGATGTGTGTATAAATAACGTTAGTTGTCATCATTTAAAGCTGTAATTGGGCTAACAATTCCAGCTTAACCCTTTACGGCCAAATTATTCAATCTGAATTTTCACCCACCTGAAGTTGTGTCTCGCTGACGCGATCCTCAACTTCAAGTGAGTGAAAATTATTCAGATTTGACAAAATGGAGGTCAACTGTTTTCAAATATTGCTGATTGATGTCATATTGTGCTAATAAAAAATGAGAACCCGAATATATGCGACACCGGCGGTTAAAGGTAAAAATAATTAAAATAAAAAAAAATAGCAATTCAAGGGTTCATTTATTGTTCATTTAAAGTGGCTTTCGAGAAATCGGACCAAGTCTAGTGTTCTACCACCGACCAACCGAAGAGTAGTTCAGCCTGTTGCATAAGCAGATCGGCCGATCACCGCCGCCATTCAGTTGTTATTTAAATTAAGGGGTAGGATACCAGACTTGGACCCCAACATTAAAGCAGTACTGGGTAAAGGCGTCGTGTTTTCTTGATAAAAGCGTATACATCCCTGTGTTTGTGTCTTTAACCCTTTAACCGCCAAATTATTCAATTTGAATTTTTACCCACTTGAAGTTGTGTCTCGCTGACGCGATCCACAACTTCAAGTGAGTGAAAATTATTCAGATTTGACAAAATGGACGTCAACTCTTTTTAAATCTTGCTGGTTGATGTCAAATTTTATCTTTAACATATTTAAAATGTGGTACTTTATGTGCTGATAAAAATGTAAACCCGAATATATGCGGCACCGGCGGTTAAAGGGTTAAGTTGTCGTCTCTCTCATGAACAATTAACCACACCAGCCCAGGCGAGTAGTCGGACCACAGCTACATGCCAGACACCTTCCAATCTTAACCCTTTAAGCCCTCGCGATGCATTAAAGCATCATTTTACATCCCTGAAAACAGACTTAATTTTCTTACAACCAAGGGTTTTAGAACGAAAATTTCTATGAAACTGACTTGCCAATACATGGCAATTTTCTTTAATTTTCAAACCACACCAAATCATCTTCATCCACTACAAGTCGAGAATTGCGGCAGCAATTCGCGACTTGTAGTGGATGAAGATGACAATGGTAAACTCAGGCCTGAAAGGGTTAAACAAGAATCAGCAGAACGTAAACCAGTTCCTAATCGCTGAAGAAGATCGCACCAGGCTATGGACAGTCCGAGCCTGCAGTACGAGAAATAAGAAAATAACCCCAGTCACAGAAAATACGAGATATTGATCCATACAATGTTGTTTTAATGTTAGTATACCTTGTGCGGTATGGGCCCCACATTTAACCAACATTTACTCAACCTGCTCGCTTTACCTGGGTGTTTTATTTCAAAAGTGATATGAATACACTTCGTAAGGTTTACGGATTTCATACGGATCATATCCTTTTTTACCTGACGTGTTTTATTTAATATTATCTAGGTAGCTCTGTCACCCACTCGGCTCGAGACGTCAAATCAATGTTGTTTTAATTCTGGGCCGGAGTCGTAAACAGCGGTCCAGCATTAAGCCAATATTGGCTCGACGTTTCGTCAATGTTGGGTTTATTACGGTCAGTTTTATTGGGCGAGGGACCCCGATGTAGTGGTTGCTGTCACACTGGAGCCCGCGGGTTTGTCTACCGATGGAAAAAAATATTCCATGTTTACTCGTATAGATTCAGTATTGTGATGAGAAATCGTAACCGAGAGTTAACGTGTTCAAAATCAGATAGCCAGGGTTTCGAATCCTGTGTCTGGAAGACAATGTCAGCGCCTCTGAGCTCGGATTTAGGCGCTATAAAAGTATTATTTATTGACTGATTAGTGATTGATGACCTGGACCAGGGTACCATGTATGTACCATTCATTTATTCATTCATTCATTCATTCATTTATTCATTCATTCATTCATTCATTCATTCATTCATTCATTCATTCATTCATTATTTCATTTATTCATTTATTCATTTATTCATTCATTCATTCATTCATTCATTCATTCATTCATACAATATTTTATACATTAACCCATTTAGTCAATCAGTCAGTGAGTCAGTCAGTGAGTCAGTCAGTGAGTCAGTCAGTGAGTCAGTCAGTCAGTCAGTCAGTGAGTCAGTGAGTCAGTGAGTCAGTGAGTCAGTGAGTCAGTGAGTCAGTGAGTCAGTGAGTCAGTGAGTCAGTGAGTCAGTGAGTCAGTCAGTCAGTCAGTCAGTCAGTCAGTCAGTCAGTCAGTCAGTCAGTCAGTCAGTCAGTCAGTCAGTCAGTCAGTCAGTCAGTCAGTCAGTCAGTCAGTCAGTCAGTCAGTCAGTCAGTCAGTCAGTCAGTCAGTCAGTCAGTCAGTCAGTCAGTCAGTCAGTCAGTCAGTCAGTCAGTCAGTCAGTCAGTCAGTCAGTCAGTCAGTCAGTCAGTCAGTCAGTCAGTCAGTCAGTCAGTCAGTCAGTCAGAGTATTTTTGAGGACCTAAACTGGCATTTAGAATTACAAACAAAATGTATTTGCAGCTCTGTGCAAATGAAATATTTGCACTACGTGGCATCATTCTTTCTCCAAACTGGTAATAGGTTACTGCATTCCCGCTAAAAGTCACATAACCTCTATCCAATGTCCGTCTATATATAGTTTTGTAAATAATAGACTTGTGTCCTCGGTGCGAGGTCATGTCTTTTAATTTGACTGATGAGTTCGTGAAGAATTCCTGTCGCGACTTTCACTCTTAGGACACAAAAAATTTACTCTCCTTTTTCTCTTTGGGATGAAAACTCAGGCAGCAATTCTCATCCCAAAGAAATATCTTGATTTTCCGAAATCGCACCCTAGTATTATAGATTAGAGCATTTTGTAAGCAATTGATTTATTCAGCATACGTCATGCGGTACATGTATGTGACGATGAGGATCAAATGGTCTATTTCGGAACATACCGCATTTGTCGGGATGAATATAGATCAGGCTGATTTATTTGGAGTTGATGAATTATCATTAATTAAACAGAAACGATTACTAATCAGTGAAATTAAAATATACCATGCAATTAGGAAAATATCATGAAATTTGCTCACACACCTTCCCCCCCCCCCCCAAGGTTATCTTATTTATATTATGTGCTAGCACGACTCACGACTTTCAAGTGTGTAAAAATGACTCGTATTTATTCAAGTTGAGACCAGCTATTGTCAAATCTAGATGTTGAAACCGTTATCTCCCAGTAACAGTGATTTGATAATACAACGGATTAAAAACAATTGTAGTTTTGGTTTAGCGTTGAAAGGGTTAATATGCTCACAACAATATTTACCCCTTTAAGCGCTCACGATGCATCAAGGCATAATTTTGCGTCTCTGAAGAATAACTTAAATTCTCAAAACCTAGCGTTTTTTAGAGCAAAACTTGTCATGAAACTGTTAAAGGGACTGGCCCAAGAACCCGAAATAAAATCACCGATTTTTTTATGATTTTAGCCTGGGCCAGTCCCTTTAATAATAACAATATTTTTTCTCATGGGTCACCCATTTTCAAGTCATCTTCATCCACTACAAGTCGAGAATTGCGACAGCAATTCGCGGCTTGTGAATGAAAATGACAATGGTAAATTTAGGCTTGAAAGGGTTGAAACCATTACAACCGTAACTGGTGATCAAGGGGTTAACAATACTGCAGTACCCAAAGTAAATCGTTATGCATTATCCGATCCGTAGTTTCTAATAAGAAGTATTTCTTATGAAGAAGCGCGGTTAAGCTCGTGCAATGATGGTCGCGCACTATCTCCAGCCTGACTTACATTATATATCAAAGAAAAACAGGACATTCCTGAAATGTCAAGTGTGGCAAGTTCTATCGTCAATGTCTATGAAAGATAGATACTTCTACTCATTCATTCATTCATTCATTCATTCATTCATTCATTCATTCATTCATTCATTCATTCATTCATTTATTCATTCATTCATTCATTCATTCATTCATTCTTTCTTTCATTCATTCATTCATTCATTCATTCATTCTTCCTTTCATTCATTCATTCATTCATTTATTCATTCATTCATTCATTCATTCATTCATTCATTCATTCATGCATTAATTTATTCATTTATTCATTTATTCATTTATTCATTTATTCATTTATTCGTTTATTCATTTATTCAATTATTCATTTATTCATTTACTCATTTTTTCTTTTTTTCATTTATGCATTCATTTATTCATTCATTCATTTATTCATTTATTCATTTATTCATTTGTTTATTTATTTATTTATTTATTTATTTATTTATTTATTTATTTATTTATTTATTTATTTATTTATTTATTTATTTATTTATTTATTTATTTATTTATTTATTTATTTATTTATTTATTTATTTATTTATTTATTTATTTATTTATTTATTTATTTATTTATTTATTTATTTATTTATTTATTTATTTATTTATTTATTTATTAAATTATCAACTCAATAAATCAGTCATTTATTTACTCCTTGATGCAACTAATCACTCATTTATTGATAAATATTAATTAATTAGCTCACTTGCTGAGGTTCCTGAGGTTGAAAAACAAAAAAGAATAATAAACACGCTTGTAAATTGCCTATACTTGCATATATGGTACATGTTTTAATTCAATGGTCGCCTTGAAATTCGAATAAAAAATATTGCTCTAATGTGCCGTCTTGGCATCCGCCATTTTCTCAAACCATATTACGTCCAGAAGTCAAATCAATTTAAAAAAAAAACCTTAATACTGCAAATGGAGTTTTGTGTTCAGTTCTGTCAGACTATCTGGTATCTGGCCTCTTTCTGTATGCGCTTCATACATGTTACTCTGGTTCCATGAGCCACACTACGCGGCGTGACCGAGGTTCATGTAGCCTCTGGTATGCCCCAGTGGCGAATGTCTGGGACTAGTTGCTATTTTTAGATGAAAATAGGGTAATCCCCGAATTCAGGCATTTTTTGAAAGGTCACTTCCCCGGATGAATAGTTGTTCACAGTATTGTATTTCTCCTCTGACGCATTTCCTATGACCCAGAAAATTATTCACCGGCCTCAATAGCACAGGCATGAAAGTCACGTGACTAAAAACCTTTACCTTGACCCGGCCATAAATGAAAATGACCGGGCTCGCCAGGCATCATACACGTTTGCATAACACGCAGTAACCTGTTTCATGTTCGATAGCTGCTCTTGTTCTGTTAAGCCTGCCAAAAAAACGGGCCCCTGGCCGTAGAAGGCGTGCAAGTTAAAAAATCATCGACCCAATCTAATACATGTACTAATATGTAATCATGACAAGAAACCAGCAAGGTAGCGTGCGTGACAGTCAAGTGTCATGATGTCATGATGTGAAGTTGAAGCTGGCATTTTCAGCAGAGATGTAGATTTTTTTCAGTTTGTATTTTTATCAGTTTTGAAAGTTTTTAACTGATAAAAAGGGATATATTTTTTTTAGATGCCAACATAGGGCAAAACATATTGTAACCAGATAAATAAGAATTAGTAATAGTTTAATTTTTTATTTTTTTTAATGTTAAATTTGATCTATATAATGTGATGGATCGAGTAGGTCCGCGTACGGATTTACCATCTACAGATCTCCTATTTGATCTGTATAATGAGATGGATTGAGTAGGTCCGCATACGGAGTCACCATGCATAGAGCTCGTATTTGATACGTATAATGTGATGGATCGAGTAGGTCCTTATACGGATTCACCATGTACACAGTTCCTATTTGATCTGTATAATGTGATTAATCGAATAGATACGCATACGGTTTCACCATGTACACAGCTCCTATTTGATCTGTATAATGTGGTGGAACGAGTAGGTCCGCATACGGATCACCATGTACACAGTTCCTATTTGATCTGTATAATGTGATTGATCGAATAGATACGCATACGGATTCACCATGTACACAGCTCCTATTTGATTTGTATAATGTGATGGATCGAGTAGGTCCGAATACGGATTCACCATGTATGGAGCTGCTATTTGATCTTTATAATGTGGTGAATCGAGTAGGTCCGTATACGGATTCACAATGCATAGAGCTCCTATTTGATCTGTATAATATGATGCATCGAGTAGGTCCGCATACGGAGTCACCATGCACAGAGCTCCTATTTTATCTGTATAATATGATGCATCGAGTAGGTACGCATACGGAGTCACCATGCATAGAGCTCATATTTTATCTGTACAATATGATGCATCGAGTAGGTACGCATACGGAGTCACCATGCATAGAGCTCCTATTTTATCTGTACAATATGATGCATCGAGTAGGTCCGCATACGGAGTCACCATGCATAGAGCTCCTATTTGATCTGTATAATATGATGCATCGAGTAGGTACGCTTACGGAGTCACCATGCATAGAGCTCCTATTTTATATGTACAATATGATGCATCGAGTAGGTCCGCATACGGAGTCACCATGCATAGAGCTCCTATTTGATCTGTATAATATGATGCATCGAGTAGATCCGCATACGGAGTCACCATGCATAAAGCTCCTATTTGATCTGTATAATGAGATGGATCGAGTAGGTTCGCATACGGAGTCATCATGCATAGAGCTCCTATTTGATCTGTATAATGTGATGGATCGAGTAGGTCCGCATACGGAGTCACCATGTACACAGCTCCTATTTGATCTGTATAATGTGATGGATCGAGTAGGTCCGCATACGGATCACCATGTACACAGCTCCTATTAGATCTGTATAATGTGATGGATCGAGTAGGTCCGCATGCAGATCACCATGTATAGAGCTCCTATTTGATCTGTAAATTGTGATGGATCGAGTAGGTCCGCATACGGATCACCATGTACATAGCTCCCATTTAATCTGTATAATGTGATGGATCGAGTAGGTCCGCATGCAGATCACCATGTATAGAGCTCCTATTTGATCTGTATAATGTGATGGATCGAGTAGGTCCGCATACGGATCACCATGTATAGAGCTCCTATTTGATCTGTATAATGTGATGGATCGAGTAGGTCCGCATACGGATCACCATGTAAAGAGCTCCTATTTGATCTGTAAATTGTGATGGATCGAGTAGGTCCGCATACGGATCACCATGTACACAGCTCCTATTTAATCTGTATGATGTGATGGATCGAGTAGGTCCGCATACGAATCACCATGTAAAGAGCTCCTATTTGATCTGTAAAATGTGATGAATCTAGTAGGTCCGCATACGGATCACCATGTACACAGCTCCTATTTGATCTGTATAGAGCTCCTATTTGATCTGTATAATGTGATGGATCGAGTAGGTCCGCATACGGATCACCATGTATAGAGCTCCTATTTGATCTGTATAATGTGATGGATCGAGTAGGTCCGCATACGGATCACCATGTAAAGAGCTCCTATTTGATCTGTAAATTGTGATGGATCGAGTAGGTCCGCATACGGATCACCATGTACACAGCTCCTACTTAATCTGTATGATGTGATGGATCGAGTAGGTCCGCATACGAATCACCATGTAAAGAGCTCCTATTTGATCTGTAAAATGTGATGAATCTAGTAGGTCCGCATACGGATCACCATGTACACAGCTCCTATTTGATCTGTATAATGAGATGGATCGAGTAGGTTCGCATACGGAGTCACCATGCACAGAGCTCCTATTGTATTTGTATAATATGATGCATCGAGTAGGTTCGCATACGGAGTCACCATGTATAGAGCTCCTATTTGATCTGTATAATGTGGCGGATCGAGTAGGTCCGCATACGGATCACCATGTACACAGCTCCTATTTGTTCTGTATGATGTGATGAATCGAGTGGGTCCGCATGCAGATCACCATGTAAAGATCTCCTATTTGATATGTATAATGTGATGTATCGAGTAGATCCGCGCACGGATTCACCATGTACATTGTTCCTTGGCACGAGAGACATTTCTGGTAAAAGTTGCATGATCGTAATCAAATCCGGATCGTAATCCGTATCATCAAATGACAAACAGACGTTGTCCCAATCCAACTTTTGTGTGGACTTCTGGTAAATGAAGAATCCATGCAAACACACCCTTGACATTAGTTCTTTCATTTTTTTGTTTCGTGCAATCACTTAGGCTGAAATTGTACAAGGCTCTTCGAATGGAATACTTTCATAATTGAAATCTAGGGTATGTCTATTTCAATGACATCTATACCACGAAATGCAACTGATCCTGGATACATTCATGCTTCGGTCAACATTTATATAATCTCAACGACCTTGATTCGCCATTTCGATGAATTAAATCGGCTATAATTATATACAAATTGAAACTACCATTGAATAAATTTAATCAGCACACAATACATCAGCTAAGAGATATATTGCATTATCCAGCTTAATTTCACAA
This sequence comes from Flabesymbios commensalis, assembly GCA_964017125.1. Lineage (NCBI taxonomy): Eukaryota > Metazoa > Annelida > Polychaeta > Terebellida > Flabelligeridae > Flabesymbios > Flabesymbios commensalis. Next base: position 85,173,251 of record OZ024903.1, read on the forward strand.
CATTCGGCTAGTGCTGGTTGAATGACTATGGTTTTCTGGGTGGACACAGACGAAAGGTTTGACTTCCCACACGTGGTTCAATGGATTGAGAATTCTGGCCTAATTAAGGTTAAATCACATCACTTCTATTGGTTATCAAAGTGGAATAACCACGCAGGTAAAGAAAGATATTGTCTCAATAAACGTTGTATGAAATCAATACACACATGTTGTATGAACTCGGTAAATTTGGCATGATACCAGTAGATGTTGTATGATCCCCGTAAATGTGGTATGATTTCAATAATGTTATATGCGCTCAGTAAATGTTGTAAAATTGTTGCATGATTTCAGTGAATATTTCATGATCTCAGTAAATATTGTATGATCTCAATAAATATTTATGATTTCAGTAAATGTTGTATGATCTCAGTAAATGTTGTAAAATTGTTGTATGATTCCAGTGAATATTGTATTATGTTCGATAATATTGTATGCTCTTAATAAATATTGTATGATTGCAGTAAATGTTTTATGTTCTCAGTAAATGCTGTATGATCTCCGTAAGTGTTGTATGATCTCAGTAAATTTTGCATGATCACAGTAAATGTTATATAATCTCAGTAAATGTTGTATGATCTCAGTAAAGGTTGTATGATCGCAGTAAATGTTGTATAGTCTTAATAAATATTGTATGATTTCAGTAATGTTGTATGATCCCAGTAGATGTTGTATAATCTCAGGAAATGTTATAAACATGTGTTTTTTTCTGCGCTGCGCGTGCATTGTATTGTTGCCGTTTGCCGAAAAAAAGCTCATTTCAGGAGATATAAAAATGTATCCATGTCTGTCGCCCTCATTGACTTTATGGTCCAATTTTTTTATTGGTCGCCCTCGTTAACTTTTACAGAAATAGGTTCAATGTTTCTTTCCTAAATGTTTTTTTCGCCCTCCCTCATTAGAATTTCTTGTTTTTTTCTCATCCAAAACAGAGAAAAAACGTAGTTGCTTTATGTGATGTGAATGAAATGTTCTGTGATCTCAATCAATTAAATGATTTCAGTAAAATGTCCTGTGATCTTAATAAAATGCTGCATGTTTTCAGAAAATATGCTATGTGATCTCAGTAAAATGTTGTTTAAACTCTTCACAATGTTGTATGAACTCCGTGCTCTTGCATGCTGTCGTGAAAATCTCATGTGATCTCAGTAAAATGTTGCATTACCTCAGTAGGATGTTATGTGACATCAGTAAAATAGTGTATGTTCATGTGTGAACTCGATAATATGTTGTACGATCTCAGTTAAATGTTGTATGATCTCCATGAAATGTCGTCTAATCTTAGTAAAATATTATGATGACTTTGAGGAACACTGGTTTTATTTCAATAAAGAACATTTGTAAAATAACATTTGCACAACGCCAGCCCAATGTGGCCCAGCAAAAAGCAAATGATACAAAAAATATTTAATTAGAAAAAAACATTACTTTATTCTGATTTTATTCTTATAGGTAATATTAATATTGATAAAATCTTTGGGACAAGCCCCCAAAACCTCAAACCCCCCCCCCCCCTTTCTTCAGATTCTGGATCCGCTACTTTGAGATTATCAAGGCAATAGGTCCTGCTGTGGTGTAGATGGTATTTCTAATTCTTTAAATCTATCAAATAGGTAGTTGTCCAACCAATTACTGTTTTAATTAATCAAATGTTAACGACGGGATTTTTTTTCAAATAAACTAAAAATCGCCAAAGTTGTGCCATTATACAATAAGGGTGACAATACACTTTTTTCTAATTATAGACCTATATCTATATTACCATCTTTATCTAAAATATTTGAAAAAGTTATTCACTCACAACTCTATGCCTATCTTGAAAGTAATAAGCTACTCTATATCAGTCAATATGGCTCTAGACAAGGCCATTCAACTGAATTTGCTGCTTCGGACTTAATAGATAAAATTACATTTTTGATGCAAGAAGGGAAGGTCCCCGTTGAAGTATTTTTGGACATGTCAAAATCCTATGACACTTTAAATCATGATATATTATTAGATAAACTTTAGTATTTAGGTATTTCTGGTATTTCTAAAGATCTTCTAGCATCATATCTTTAAAATAGGCAGCAATATGTAAGTTTTGACAATCAAAATTCCGAAATGGCACAAATTACGACATGGGTTCCCCAGGGATCAATTCTATGTCCTCTTCTTTTGCTATGATACATTAATGATTTTGTAAATACAAGTACACTTTTTAATTTAACCTTTTTGCTGATGATACTACAATCATCAGTAAAATTGATACAAAAAATATAAATATAATTAACAAAGAATTAGATAAATTATTGTTGTTGCTTGCACTTAATAATAAACACTCAACCTTTCAAAATCATAATGAAGATTTTCCCATCAGAGTAAAAATTATTGATTTATCCAACAATAACTATAAATGGTGTTGACATTGAAAAGGTTGATAATTTTAGTTTACTTGGTTTAATAATTAACAATAATTTAAAATGTAATTCCCATGGCCACAATATTGCTAGTAAAATATCACGTTTTATAGGATTATTTATGATATTAAGACATACACTGCCAACTGATATTTTAGTTCTGTTATATAATTCTT